>JARQWZ010002983.1:170000-189727 GCA_033150135.1 Gobio occitaniae | reverse complement strand
GTAAAATGTAAATGTAGTTTTACCTTTAACTAGTTGTTTTATCACAGTCTGTGTACATTTAAGCTCCCCCCGTCAGTTTAAATAGTATAATTATTATTTGATTAATATACTCGTTATGTTGCAATGCTTTGTCAGCTTTATCCTTTTTGTTGTACTATTCTATTTATTAAATATGTATTTATTTTTAGATGTAATTGCAATAACCTCATGGATCGTTAGGCGGCGCTGAACATCACCCCCGCGAGCGTCCCGTATAAAAGCCAGGAGAAGAAGAGCGGAGCAACCGGGGGAACGTGTGAAGATTGTCAAAAGTGCGTTGATTATTTTACTTTTAAAATGAGTCGCACGTATAACGATGAGCTCCAGTATCTGGAGAAGGTCCGCACAAACTGCTGGCGGATCAAGAAGGGCTTCGTGCCTAATATGCAGGTAAATCTCTCAGAAACGCGAACGTGTGCACTTGTGACGCATATCTAATGATAACATTAGTAGTTCTCCGGTAATTCGCGCTTTACCGCGTCTGGTTATGAGTGGGTTTATTGGGTGTTATTGTGGTTTTATGGTTGAACATGTTGGAATAATGTTCTGTTCCTCAGGTGGAGGGGATTTTCTACGTCAATGATCCTCTGGAGAAACTGATGTTTGAGGAGCTGAGGAACGCCTGTCGCGGTGGAGGTGACGTCACGACGCTTTATTGAACAATTTATGTCAATCATAGTCATAAAACACACCTTATGCACCGACTCAAGGGTCGGTTTTGACGATATGTGGGGTAAATCCTCCCAGAAATGCCCAATGGTGACCTGTTATGTTCCTTTTCACAAGATAATATAAATCTCTAGTGTCTCCAGAATGTGAGTGTGTGACGTTTCGGCTCAAAACACCCCCAGTTCATTTATTAAAGTTCGTCAAATTTGCCCCTATTTGTGTGTGTCCCTTTAAATGTAAATGTGCTGCCCTTTCCAGAAGAGGGCGGAGCCTTCAGATACTCTGTCAACAACAAAACAGGCCAATCTCACGCAGACTAATGTCAGAAATTATGACATTAATGACGATGCTACCTTTAGCCATATTAGCCGTTCAGCTAGTCATGTTTGGGGCGCACTCTTTGTAATACTCGAGCGCTAATACAGAAACGGCGTCTCTGCTTCTCCCTCAGGGGCGTGTCTATGCTAAAAGAGCCAATCAGCAGCACTCATGGGCGGGGCTTCCCTACTCTCACGCAGGAGCGATTGATAATAAAGTATTTGGTGGAGTTTGAGCACTATAAACCGGTTGTTTACACACATGTGTTCAAAACACCTTAAAAAAATGTCCCCTTTAATTATGAAGCATAACATTCATGAATATGTGACATCAAAGCATTGTTTTAGCCAATTTTGTATTTTTTTCCTCAGGTTTTGGCGGTTTCTTACCAGCTATGAAGCAAATCGGAAACGTGGCCGCCCTGCCGGGAATCGTACATGTGAGTTTGAGCTAAAATAAACACATCTCTTACCTTTCAGACACGGCGAAGTAGCGCAGAAACGCGAGAACGTCAAAATAAAAGTCCCACGCCGTTAGCAAAACAAGTCACTTTTTACGTTTTATAACTTGTCTGTCAAATAATTTATAAATATCTACTACTTTGAGGTCACTATGCAATTTATTAAAGGCACAATATGTAATTATTCAGAACAAAAGCGTGTCTTGACTTTTAAACGATGTTAACTTTAGCCATATTAGCTGTTCAGCTAGTCATGTTTGAGCCGTTAGCAAAACAAGTCACTTTTTAGTTTTATAACTTAAAACTAAATAGAACTAATTTATAAATATCTACTACTTTGAGGTCACTATGCAATTTATTAAAGGCGCAGTATGTAATTATTCAGAACAAAGGCGTGTCTTGACTCGAGTGGGCGGAGCTTTTATTCTGCCGCGAGCGCTTCTGCTCGTGTGTGTGTGTAACGCAGCGCTGTTTGATCCTCTCACACACACATGTGAGTGTTAAAGTGATGTTAAAGAGTGTTAAGTGACGCTCGTGTTGCCATGGTTACTACGCAATAACACGCGGGGATGATGTCACTGATGGGCGACACACACACACACGGGCCGTGTCCTGGTTAAAATCACGGATTTAAACATTCTTGGAAACATTTGGGATAAAGTCAACACAATATATAACACTGATCCAAAAATCTTACATATTGCGCCTTTAATTATTAAAGTAGGGGCGTGTTTGAACAGACAATCGGGATTTTAGGTTAAATTCACCCTCATAAGTGACCGGACACCTGAAAATGAAACTTCCTCCATCCCAGTAAAACCAATGCAATTTATTTTTCTTCAATAATATTTTTTCTTTTTAATTTTGTGTTTTGAGATGATTTGATGGTATTTTTTTTAATATTTATGCAATAATTATGGTCTGTTTTTGCCACTGAAAATTATACAAACTTTTTTTTTTAATTATTGCAGTATTTCAGGTTAAAATAGAGACTAGGCCTTCAAAATAATATTTTTTGAAGGCAGATTAGTGCCTCTTTTGGAATTATTTCAGAAATCCTGCAACCATGTGTGTAACCACTAGAGGTCTCTATGGAGAGGCTTGAGCATTCACTAGCTCTCTTTTGAACACATTTAAAGCTACACTGTGTGATATTTTCCCCCATCTAGTGGTGAACTTGTATATGACCATCCAGTGAATATTAGTTTCTGTTCCTCTCAATTCCGATTTCATTTTAACTCCTACGGTGGCCGATTTAGTCCAAGATTAACATGGCTTCCAGTTCGACCTCGTCCACATTGGACACGGAGCCTGTGGGATATTCTGTGCGCAGTGGGATGGTTGGAACTCAACTGGCCTAATTATTCGGCTAGAAAGAACTGCAGCTAATCCAGAGTGAACTTTGATGATAGTAATGTTTATTCAGTCATCCAATTACAAGGCATAAACAGGTTTGCGTGGATATGTACATAAATGTGGTTTCTGTGAGAGAACAAATAAGGATGGTAAATATACATACACAGTTAAGAACTGTATAACTATACTTCTAAGTTACATTTGTATAATGTAACCGTAAACCAGAGATTATTGTACCATATATAGGCGCTAAATGCAGCTGCATTAAAAGGAGCGCTAACAAGCGGTGTCCGGTTACAAAAGTGTGTGCGCCGCTTTAATGTTAGCACTGCAGTGCGCTCTGTAAAACAATTGTTAATATGCCGATCAGACCTGATACATATTTCCATCAACATACATTACAAGCAAATATTTTCTATAAACGAATAAACATTGTCGATAACAAAATAACTGAATGATTATTCAAATAGGTGAGCATTACGCTATTGTATGTTGACACAAAAATACTTCTGCGGTGACATCAACTGAATTACGCGATGACACACTCTGAAACACATCTACAATGACAATAACTATTATTACTTACGGAGTTATTAACGCACAGAAATACCACACAAGGAAAAACAGACTTTTGCGGAATAAACAAGCCAGGAAAACTCCGTATAACTCTGTTACTGGAGCTGCTGAGATGAAAACTCTCTGCACATGCACCAGACAAGTCTGAACAAGTTGACGCGCACATGCGCGAGGGAGGGAATTTTTGTACAGTGCCATCGAGTGTTAAAACCGGTTAAAACGCGAAAGGCGAAGCTTGAATTTACGGGTATGTCCCTCTTTGGCTAATGTACTTTCAAGATGGAGGGGCAACATGGCGACCACCGTTAGATCCCATTACCTTATGTATTTTCAATGGCATATTATAAACTTACGAGAATACTTTATTACTTGAAAGAAGTAAATATACATTAATGAGCAGGCACGTGCAGAGGGGGGGGCTTTGGGTGCTCGAGCCCCTGCCCTTTTTCACAATGAATCAAAAGTGCCCCTCTCAGACAAATATCAATGATAATATCGTGGTCAACAAAACTAAATAAATGTGATTATTATAACATGACATTGATAACAATGTATACAATAGTAACGAACGGCTCAAAAGTCGGACAATTTCTGTTGAGGCGTTGCCATAACGCGTTGCTATGGGTTGCGTGCGTTTTGATTGATTGCTGATTTTCCTCTGTTCGGAAGCGGCTTTCTAGCCAAATATGGTCCTTTCAGAGAGTGTGTGGCCTTACGGGAAAAAAAGTAAACCAATATTTTTTTTCATCCATAATCAGAGCTAATGTGTTGAATTACAAATCTATTTATTATATATTTTTAAGTATTACACAATTTACCAATGCCCGTTTGTCATGTATATACAACCAATCGTGATCTGGCAAAGCAAGTTCAAATTCCATTGGGCGATGTGAAGCGGTAATTTTCTGTTCTTATTCATAAATCGGTTGAAAATTACATGGACAGACGAACTAACGTTTCGGGCTTTCGGTACGGTGCGCGCGTGTACCGAACGGTTATGAATGCAATCTATAACGGTTAACAGTCGGCTTGTTTAAAGCGCGGGACACACTTCAATCCGAGTTCCCACACGAACATATTAAATATTCAGTCCATTTTATCACGAAATTCAAACGATAAATGCCGTTTTAACGCTCTATTATGTGACGTGACAGAGAGACGCGTATCAGTTCAACTTCAAGCGGCGCGCGAGTGAACGCGATCATCTCTTCCTAAAGAAATGAATATCTTAAGGTATGTTGAGGATACATTACAACTTACTGAAACGTATCATATGTTGTGTAATCGCTCCATCGGTGTTTAAACCGCGGAAAGACAATAAAACAGCTTGTAAACAAACGATGTCATGTAGAATCACGTTTACCTCAGAAGTCATTCAGTGTCCACAGCTGTGAGTTCACTAGAGAGATTAACTCTTTCACTGAATACATGCACTATATTAGCCTATAAATTGGTTATATTAGCCTATATATATTCATTATATACCACTTAGCCTGTTAGTGATGTCTTGTTTATTTAATGTATGTTTAAATAAACCTGTCATGAAAATTACAGCCACTAAATGATTATATTTCAACAACGAATTGGAGAAAAAAATAATAATTAGATTTAGATATTAATGCAAAAACTGCCTTATGTGAAGCTTATGAGTGTTGATTATTATATCTAAAAATAAATAGCAAATTAATTTATGCTAATAATTTGGGCTCTGTTGTTAATCTTTAATAGCAATATGTAAGGGCTCCCTATATAGTTTACAGCATTATCTTTAAGAAACTTTTAGTTGTAACTGAATTAATTTAAGGACAGACACTATTTTTTTTTCATTAAACCACTGTTGAATAAAAATTAATAAAAAGCAATTTTGTAAAACTGCTGTACCGAATCCGTACCGAACCGTGACTTCAAAACCGAGGTACGTACCGAACCGTCAGTTTTGTGTACCGTTACACCCCTAATATATATATATATATTTACATATTTCCCCTTTTTTACATTTGAGCCCCTGCCTCTGATGAACTCTCTGCACGGCCCTGTTAATGAGCACATATATTTTTGAAAGAACTAAGTGTTTTTAGCTAAGAATAAACTAAAAAAGTTACACAGTGTAGCTTTAATTATTTTTTTTGATGGATTTGAATATATATTTAAAAAAATCTCAAAGACTATTTATTATAAAGTTTTTGATATTTTTGTTAGTTAGAAATAGATTTTTTTTTTCTGTGAATGTTTTTGCAGATTTCCCATTCATTTCCTATGGTGTCATTTTTGACTGAAGAGCACAAGTGGGAGTATTTTTTTTTACGACCAATGAGCATGCTCGAATAATGACCCCAATTTTTTTGTGTGTTATCATACCTAATGCTAGAAAAGTCATATCATTCTGATGAAGCTGTGATTTTTAACATTTCAAAACAGAAAGTTTTGCGGTCAGAAATGGCTGAAGAGCCCCAGAGGGTTAAAGTGTTCCTCATGTTCAGCTTCATCTGCTCCGCAGAGATCCATCGGCTTACCTGACGTCCACTCCGGATACGGATTCGCCATCGGGAACATGGCGGCGTTCGACATGGACAACCCGGACGCCGTGGTCTCTCCCGGTACGTCATGAGTAGGGATTTTTGTAGGGGTGACCCCGAATAGTCGAAGATTCGATGCATCGATATGCGGAGCCTGATTCGACCACCGATCTCACAGTCGAATCTTCGCGGGTGTTATGAAACGAGGATCATACCATTTTGGCAATATGGGGGTGCTTAATGTCTAATTTCACACAGAACTACTGGTTTTGTACGGTTATATACAGCCTTTAATTATGATAATGCTATAAAAAAAAACGTGAAAAGAAAGTAGGGCTGAAACGATGCATCGAGTTACTCGATTAACTCAATTACAAAAATTCTGCCTCGAAGCCTCGTTGAATTCCTATGACGCGCACTATACGCGCAGGATCTGATTCACACAGACCTGTTCAATGTTCAGGAAGCACACCATAGCGCGTGATACATTTTGAATTTAGTTTAGATTCTAGATGCCCAGAATCACTATAGTAACTGCATGTTTTACACAGTTTATGTAAGTTGATTACCGTTCTTATAGCTGCCACACACACACACGGCGCGCGCACACCCCGAAGCCAGATCGCTTTCACTTTAGTCCTCATAAAGTTTGTCAAGTAAATGCTTTTAAAGCCTTGCCAGTTTGAACATTGAAGCGATTGTGCACAATTCAAAAACAACAATACGGAAAACTTCTCCGTTCAGTGCTCAGCTTTTTTCTGTGACACGGAGCCGTGTCGTGTCTCTGACAACGCTCGCGCGCCCTGAAGGCAGACCTCTTTTCGTGTGAAGATCGCGCGCGGAGAGCAGCGCAGAAACAGTGTCAACACTATCCTGTGACTAAAGTAAAGTCACTAAAGTAGCTTAGAAACTCAACCGTTATAGGCTTATATTTTAATACCTTTGAAGTAAGTACAAAGCACAGCTTCAGAATGAATAGAGACGGTTTGAGTAATTCACACACACAATCACTCTCTCATTAATGCATCCAAATAAATGTAATGTAGGTCTACAGTGTTAATGTATCTGTATCTGATGTACAACAAACAGAAATCTGCCCCACAGACATCAATAACTGCTGAAAGTCAACCGTTTCCTTCAAGTATTTTAAAATCACAAAGAAATATACTTTTTGCATTTGTTGGAAAAATTCCAACTTTAATAGTAGAAAATCAGTAACACACACACACACACACGCATGCACCCTCCTCTCTCTCGTGCCAGTCAGACCAATCGTGGCAATGCATCATGTAGCCACGCAACAATAATTTCAGCATTCACTGTATACACCGGACGCGATGTTGTGACGCGATTTTTCGAACGGATGCTTCACCTAAAATACACCGCTATGCAAGTGATGCAAGCCAAATGCAGCGCTCTATTGAAAATTAATGTATGTATTCAGTACCAAACTGCAATGAAGCCTCACGCACGCACACACACACACACACAGGTTGCTAGGTTACCATAGGCTCACCCCAGAAATGATATATTATTTGTTAGTAGCCTAATGGTCAATGCTGCAGGTGTAAAAATCTACATGAAAGAGATTTACTTTGATGTCAGGGTTAGATTACAGCATGAAACCTGTTGTGCATATTAATAAATTAAATTGCTTTTCCTCTTCATTTTCGTTATGCATTATTTGTTTTGGTTGTTTAAAAACACTGATTTTTATCCGATTAATCGATCGATTAAGTGCTAGATTAATTAATTACTGATTAATTAATCGATTACAAAAAGAATCGATAGCTGCAGCCCTAAAAGAAAGAAGCGTTCAATAAATATTTTTTGTGTGTGTGTGTGTGTGTGTGCGTGTGTGTGTGTGTGTGTGTGTGTGTGTGTGTGTGAATAAATCCAACCACCCCTGTGACAGATTTAGGTTTGACTTTCCCTGATCCGTGACAGAGGTGCATCTTGTCGGCAGGGAATACTTAATGTCTGGAATAAGAAACTCTAAAGTGTGGAAGCACTTTGAAATAGTAAAAGATGATCCAAAAAAAGTAAAATGCAAGTTGTACCAACATCTCATGTCCTAGCACTCATCAACAACAAACATGGCTTTCCACTTAAAACCGTTTAAGAGCACTGCAGCCGGTCAACGTTAACAAGTTGGTTTTCCCCGCACACAATCTGAAAAGACTCAAACGCACACAAGCAGTGAAAGAATGGATTTTTCTCGATCGGGTAAAAGTGTTTTCAAACATTTCAGCCGTTTCTAATTTTAATTTTCTGTGAACATGTTTAGCTAAAAAACTGCCAGTTTATTGTTGTTTAAAAGTTAAAAAAGAGAAATTTCACAATTCTGGCTAAACTTTCGTTGTTCTAATAATTTATTTATTGATCACTCACTCAGGGTTACTTAATTTAACTGTGGCTTGTGTTTATATATATATATATATATAGGCTATGAAGAGTTGAGATGCAAAAGCCTCTAAAAGCCACTTGGGTCAACAATGAGATGACGATACTGAGTGAATGCTCTCCGCAAACGTTCAGAAAATACTTTCACTTCAAACCCACTAAATCCCAGCCTCAGCCCAGTCAGAAGTACCAGTACTTGGGTAGAAACTAGGGGTGTAACGATTCATCTACTACATCGATGTATCGATTTATTCTCCTATGATCGAACTGCATCGATCTGTGCTCGGCAAGTTGGCCTTCCGGACGACATATATCGATCTAACATCGTTTTAAAAGGTAATCAATCGATTGTATCGATCATAGGAAATAACGCATTGGATTTAAGCACGTCAGACTTTATATGGATGTTTTTTCTTAGCACTTTTAATGATAAAGGCGTTAAACGTTACTCGATTAAGTCTGCCTATCTGTGACATCATCGCAACGCACCAGCAGCAGCGCTAAGAAAACAAAACATAGCATGGCGGATGACAGAGAAGCCAACGTGCGAGAAATTATCAAGCCACCAGGAGAAAGAGCTAAGTTAGTAACGTGTTACCTTTACTTTCAACCCTTGCTAATGTGACCTGTGCATTCCCAGTGTGCCAGCAGAGCGAGCTTTAGCACTGCTGGAGACATAGTGAACACACAGAGAAGTGTTCTGCGCTCAGATCATGGAGATATTTTGGAAAAAGAAATCTGTAGAGTCATTGAAGAGTAGTTGGTTACATTTTATCTTTGTTAAATATTGTTTGTTTATTAAACTGAGAGTAGTAGCAGCTTCAGCCAGTTTATTCAACCTGAAGAAATGTTGGTTGCACTTTATTTTTTATATTAATATTGTAATATTTTTATGTTGGATAACAAAAGCAGAAGTAGCAGGTTAACCTACTGTTGCACTTACTGTGCTTTTATTGAAAATGTATTGAAAATTTAAAATGAGAGCAGAAAAGGTTAACTTCCTGTTAATTCAACCTAAACTGTTGGTTGCACTTTATTCAAATAAAATTTGAATGCATTTGCCATTAATTGTTGTTTACTTGTTTGTTTATATCCATAATTAATTGATATACCGGATTCCCTTACAAGAAACAACAGGAATCTTGGAAACTTCACCTGCACTGAGCAGAATCCAGATGTTTATTTCAGTCACACAATTTTTGGCTAAAAAGTTACTGAATCGATTTCAAGTCACTGAATCGTTTCGGATCGTATCGTTCTAAATGAACCAATATCGTCCTTGAATCGTATCGACAACCTCAAATCGTGATACGAATCGAATCGTTGTTAAAACGAATCGTTACACCCCTAGTAGAAACCTATATAGAAGCCTGACAAAATGCTTATTTTAAAGAGAGATGTCAGACGGACTTAGAGGCTTTATCACCGCTGAATCGACTCACTGATTCATAACGCTCTGAATCGCTGAATCGACTCACTGATTCATAACGCTTCGAAGCTTCATGAGGCCGTGTTTTGAAATCGTCATCACTATATTAGTCGTTATTTAGGGTTTTTTGTGCACAAAAACTATTGTCGCCGATTCATAAAGTTATTGTAGAGCCGCTGTAGTGAGATGGACTTTGTAACTTTAGTCTTTAGTGTCTTTTAAGGGTCTTGAGAGTGTAAAGTTGAGCCAATGGAGGCCTTTCAGAGCATCAGATTTACACTAAAATATCTTCATTTGTGTCTGAAGATGAACGGAGGTCTGACGGGTGTCCAACCACATGAGGCTCAGTCATTAATGACACCATTTACAGTTTTGGGTGAACTAACCCTTTAAGGAAGTGGTGGTGGAAGTGGCGTATATGCCGTAAAGCAGTCGAATTTTGTAGTTCTTTTTGTTCTCGGGTTACTACCCGAAACCCGAAGTTTAAAAGTACGATTAAAAGCGATACAGACGCCGTCAGGCTATGGCAGACGTGTCATTGTAAGTCGATGTATCATCACAAGAGTCTTGAAAATATATTATAAAGGTTGAAAAGTTACCAAGTGCTGCTTTGAAGTCAGTGCGATCATCGTTCTCATGATGGATGTTTGAGAACTCGAGCACTGTGTCCCATCCCTAGCCATGAGCCGTGTTCAGATCCCGATGGCTGGCGCTGTGGCGGCTCACTGTGTGTGTGTGTGTGTGTGTGTGTGTGTGTGTGTGTGTGTGTGTGTGTGTGTAGGTGGCGTGGGCTTTGACATTAACTGTGGCGTGCGGCTGCTGCGGACCAACCTGGATGAGGGCGATGTCCAGCCGGTGAAGGAGCAGCTGGCCCAGTCCATGTTCGACCACATTCCCGTCGGAGTCGGGTCAAAGGGCGTCATCCCGATGGGAGCAAAGTAAACACCTTCAGCTCTAGCTCATGGCGGCTCTTTAGCTCTGTGTGTTTTAGAGCCGCAAGATTAGTCATTAATGAAACGAGTGAGTCTTTATGAGTGAGTCAGTGAATCAAAGTGTGTGTGTGTGTGTGTGTGTGTGCGCAGAGATCTGGAGGAAGCTCTAGAGATGGGTGTTGATTGGTCGCTGAGGGAGGGATACGCCTGGGCTGAGGATAAGGAGCACTGTGAGGAGTACGGCCGAATGCTGCAGGCAGACCCAAACAAAGTCTCATCCAAAGCCAAGAAGAGAGGACTGCCACAGGTACACACACACACACACACACACACACACACACACACACACACACACACAGCCCCTAAACCTACCCCTCACACACACACACTGCCCCTAAACCTACCCCTCACACACACACACACACACACACACACACACACACACACACACAGTCCCTAAACCTACCCCTCACACACACACACACACACACACAGCCCCTAAACCTACCCCTCACACACACACACACACACACACAGCCCCTAAACCTACCCCTCACACACACACACACACACACACACTGCCCCTAAACCTACCCCTCACACACACACAGCCCCTAAACCTACCCCTCACACACACACACACACAGCCCCTAAACCTACCCCTCACACACACACACACACACACTGCCCCTAAACCTACCCCTCACACACACACACACACACACACACACACACACACTGCCCCTAAACCTAGCCCTCACAGGAGACTGTGCAGTTCACTTTCTGTGATTTATAAGCATTTTGAAAAGTGAGGACATGGGGAACGTCCTCATATTTCTCCCTCTTTTTGTAATACCCATGTCATTATACACATTTGTGTCCTGATATTTCACAAAAACATGCCCACACACACACACTCTCACACACTCTTACACACACACACACTCACACACAATCTCTCTCTCTCTCTCTCTCTCTCTCTCTCACACACACACTCACAGAAGTGCAGCAAAACGTTAATAACGGACTCCGTGTTTGGGTGTTTTACTGTTGTCATGAAAATATTTTTGATGAATTAGATTTTGAAGGGCCGAAACAATGTCATGTGCATTACATTTACTTCAGGAAAGCCATTCAATGTCTATAAACGAGAAATAATGACTTAATAAATGTATGCACTATAATAGATTGTATATTGACTGAACCTGTGGTCTTCATTTAACTCGAGTGTGTGTGTGTGATTCTGTGGTGCAGTTGGGGACTCTGGGTGCAGGAAATCACTACGCAGAGATCCAGGTGGTGGACGAGATCTATAATGATTACGCCGCCAAGAAGATGGGCATCGATCACAAGGGGCAGGTGTGTGTGATGATCCACAGCGGCAGTCGAGGCCTCGGCCACCAGGTGGCGACAGGTGGGCATCCGTGTGTGTGTGTGTGTGTGTTTCTGTCTCCACTAGAGCAGGAGTGTTGATTATCTCCTCATATCCTCCATTGTTGCGGCTCCTCTTTTCCCAGTCTGTCAGTAACGCTCTGTCTCTATGAAGCCCCGCCTTCTGAAAAGCACACTGTGCTCTGATTGGTCGGCTGGAGCAGTGTGTTGTGATACCTTACCATAGAGACAGAGCGACACTCGTCATAATCTGAAGGCCACGCCCACCGGGGGGAAAACAATTAAACGCTCTCCATTGACTTTGCATTGCGTGAAGCGGCTCCTTGTCATTTCAGACTTATAACAAAAAACAGAACAATGTATAAAAGCTGATGTGTGACAAAGTGTACAGCAAACAAGCTAAACAAAACCCACAACCAAAAACCCAGACGTTTTTATAAGCTATTGACCCAAAAAACGAGCGATTAAGGACAAAAGTGGATCCAGGTCATTGAGACACGTTATATTACACTGAGAACTACACACACTAGAGGAGAACGTCATCAGAGACAGGAAATATCATATATCTGACATTTGGATATTTGACTTAACAGTGACAGAATGTTTACTGCACACAGACATACTGAGGCATACTGAGTGATCCCAAAATGTACCCATTCTTCTGCTGAAGCTTCACGTTTTACTGCCTTTATCCACTTTTGTCTCCTTAAACTCTCGTTTTTTTTGGGTCGACAAAAAAACAGAACAATGTCTAAAAGCTGATATGTGACAAAGTGTACAGCAAACAAGCTAAAAAACACAGAAATAAGTTTTGATAAGTCCGAAATGACAAGGACACAGCCTCACACAATGCAAAGTCAATGGAGAGCGTTGGATTGTTTCCCCCCCCGGTGTGGGCGTGGCCTAAATACGCTCTGATTTTTCGGCCAATATATCGGTTATCAGCTTTAATCAGACTCTCAAAAATTATGTAAAAATGGATTTATCGGCCAATAAATCGGTTATCAGCGTTAATCAGACTCTCAAAAATTATATAAAAACGTGGATTTATCGGCCAATATATCGGTTATCAGCGTTAATCAGACTCTCAAAAATTATATAAAAATGGATTTATCGGCCAATAAATCGGTTATCAGCGTTAATCAGACTCTCAAAAATTATATAAAAACGTGGATTTATCGGCCAATATATCGGTTATCAGCGTTAATCAGACTCTCAAAAATTATATAAAAATGTGGATTTATCGGCCAATATATCGGTTATCAGCGTTAATCAGACACTCAAAAATTATATAAAAATGTGGATTTATCGGCCAATATATCGGATATCAGCTTTAATCAGACTCTCAAAAATTATATAAAAATGTGGATTTATCGGCCAATATATCGGTTATCAGCGTTAATCAGACACTCAAATTATATAAAAATGTGGATTTATCGGCCAATATATCGGTTATCAGCTTTAATCAGACTCTCAAAAATTATGTAAAAATTTGGATTCTGATTTATCGGCCAATATATCGGTTATCAGCTTTAATCAGACTCTCAAAAATTATATAAAAATGTGGATTTATCGGCCAATATATCGGTTATCAGCGTTAATCAGACTCTCAAAAATTATATAAAAATGGATTTATCGGCCAATAAATCGGTTATCAGCGTTAATCAGACTCTCAAAAATTATATAAAAACGTGGATTTATCGGCCAATATATATATATCGGTTATCAGCGTTAATCAGACTCTCAAAAATTATATAAAAATGTGGATTTATCGGCCAATATATCGGTTATCAGCGTTAATCAGACTCTCAAAAATTATATAAAAATGTGGATTTATCGGCCAATATATCGGTTATCAGCGTTAATCAGACTCTCAAAAATTATATAAAAATGTGGATTTATCGGCCAATATATCGGTTATCAGCGTTAATCAGACACTCAAAAATTATATAAAAATGTGGATTTATCGGCCAATATATCGGTTATCAGCGTTAATCAGACACTCAAAAATTATATAAAAATGTGGATTTATCGGCCAATATATCGGTTATCAGCGTTAATCAGACTCTCAAAAATTATATAAAAATGTGGATTTATCGGCCAATATATCGGTTATCAGCGTTAATCAGACACTCAAAAATTATATAAAAATGTGGATTTATCGGCCAATATATCGGTTATCAGCGTTAATCAGACACTCAAATTATATAAAAATGTGGATTTATCGGCCAATATATCGGTTATCAGCGTTAATCAGACACTCAAAAATTATATAAAAATGTGGATTTATCGGCCAATATATCGGTTATCAGCGTTAATCAGACACTCAAAAATTATATAAAAATGTGGATTTATCGGCCAATATATCGGTTATCAGCGTTAATCAGACACTCAAAAATTATATAAAAATGTGGATTTATCGGCCAATATATCGGTTATCAGCGTTAATCAGACACTCAAATTATATAAAAATGTGGATTTATCGGCCAATATATCGGTTATCAGCGTTAATCAGACACTCAAAAATTATATAAAAATGTGGATTTATCGGCCAATATATCGGTTATCAGCTTTAATCAGACTCAAAAAAAAACAGAACAATGTCTAAAAGCGGATATGTGACAAAGTGTACAGCAAACAAGCTAAACACAGAAATACGTTTTTATAAGTCCGAAATGACAATGAGGCAGCTTCACGCAATGCAAAGTCAATGGAGAGCGTTGGATTGTTTCCCCCCCGGTGTGGGCGTGGCCTAAATACGCTCTCTCTATAACTGGCAGTTTCAACACACGACTAACTAACTCAAGCAGGCCCCGCCCCCTTTATTTTCCACCCCTCTATTGGCTGATCTCATGTGAGTGACAGGTCGCCCCGCCCTCGTCACCAGAGAAGAGCTGCAAGATGGAGGGGAAGTTAATTTGATGTCTTGTTGACTTTTTTTTTTTTTTTAAACATCGTAATGTTTAGATGCTTTGGTTGCCATGGAGAAGGCGATGAAGCGAGATCAGATCACGGTGAATGACCGGCAGCTGGCCTGCGCCCGCATCACGTCTCCAGAGGGGCAGGACTATCTGAAGGGCATGGCGGCCGCCGGAAACTACGCCTGGGTCAACCGCTCCTCCATGACCTTCCTGACCCGCCAGGTGAGCGCAAACACTTCACTATTAAACCAGACGTCCTCAAAAAGTCTTAAACGTGACCTGTTACGCCCCTCTTGTGTGAGGTTTCGGCTCAAAACACCCCCAGATCATGCATTATAGCTCGTCAAATTTGCCCCTGTTTGTGTGTGTGTCCCTTTAAATGCAAATGTGCTGCCCTTTCCAGAAGAGGGCGGAGCCTTCACACAAGCTTCAGATACTCCATCAACAACAAAACAGGCCAATCTCACGCAGACTAACCCTTTAAAGGGACAGTTCTCCCGCAAACGACTGACCATGTCTGTTGTGACCTTCACTGCAGGCCTTCTCTAAAGTCTTCAACACGACCCCGGACGACCTGGACATGCACGTCATCTACGACGTCTCCCACAACATCGCCAAGGTGGAGGAGCACATGGTGGACGGCAAACAGAAGACGCTTCTCGTGCACAGGAAGGGCTCGACACGGGCGTTCCCGCCGCACCACCCGCTCATACCCGTCGACTATCAGGTGACCGAGCACATCAATATATCGGTTATCGGCTTTAATCAGACTCAAATTATGCAAAAATTGATTTATTGGCCAATATATCGGCTTTAATCAGACTCAAATTATGCAAAAATTGATTTATTGGCCAATATATCGGCTTTAATCAGACTCAAATTATGCAAAAATTGATTTATTGGCCAATATATCGGCTTTAATCAGACTCAAATTATGCATAAATTGATTTATTGGCCAATATATCGGCTTTAATCAGACTCAAATTATGCAAAAATTGATTTATTGGCCAATATATCGGCTTTAATCAGACTCAAATTATGCAAAAATTGATTTATTGGCCAATATATCGGCTTTAATCAGACTCAAATTATGCATAAATTGATTTATTGGCCAATATATCGGTTATCGGCTTTAATCAGACTCAAATTATAAACATTGATTTATCGGCCAATATATCAGTTATCGGCTTTAATCAGACGCTCAAATTATGTAAAAATGGATTTATCGGCCAATATATCGGTCATCGGCTTTAATCAGATTCTCAAATTATATAAAAATTGATTTATCGGCCAATATATTGGTTATCGGCTTTAATCAGACTCTTAAATTGATTTATCGGCCAATATATCAGTTATCAGCTTTAATCAGACTCTCAAATATTATATACATTTATTTATCGGCCAATATATCGGTTATCAGCTTTAATCAGACTCTCAAATTATATACATTTATTTATCGGCCAATATATCGGTTATCAGCATTAATCAGACTCTCAAATATTATATACATGTATTTATCGGCCAATATATCGGTTATCAGCTTTAATCAGACTCTCAAATATTATATACATTTATTTATCGGCCAATATATCGGTTATCAGCTTTAATCAGACTCTTAAATTGATTTATCGGCCAATATATCGGTTATCGGCTTTAATCAGACTCTCAAATATTATATACATTTATTTATCGGCCAATATATCGGTTATCAGCTTTAATCAGACTCTCAAATTATATACATTTATTTATCGGCCAATATATCGGTTATCAGCATTAATCAGACTCTCAAATATTATATACATTTATTTATCGGCCAATATATCGGTTATCAGCTTTAATCAGACTCTCAAATATTATATACATTTATTTATCGGCCAATATATCGGTTATCGGCTTTAATCAGACTCTCAAATATTATATACATTTATTTATCGGCCAATATATCGGTTATCGGCTTTAATCAGACTCTCAAATATTATATACATTTATTTATCGGCCAATATATCGGTTATCGGCTTTAATCAGATTCTCAAATTATATATAAATTTATTTATCGGCCAATATATCGGTTATCAGCATTAATCAGACTCAAATGATATAATCTGGACTGATCTGATGAAGATGGAGACGTTAATGCAGTTATTCTGAGCGTTTGACTCCTCCTCTCCTACAGCTGACGGGTCAGCCGGTCCTGATTGGAGGAACCATGGGCACCTGCAGTTATGTGCTGACGGGCACCGAGCAGGGCATGACGGAGACGTTTGGCACCACGTGTCACGGCGCGGTGAGTGTGTGGCGCGCGAGAGCTGTGTTTCAGCATCTGTGAGCGTGACCCGTCTGACGTGTGTTTGTGTGTTTGTGCTGTAGGGGCGAGCGCTGTCCAGAGCCAAATCCAGACGCAACCTGGACTTCCAGGACGTTCTGGACAAACTGGCAGACATGGGCATCGCCATCAGAGTGGCCTCACCCAAGCTGGTGATGGAGGAGGTGAGCGTCTCCATTTAAACCATCACAATTAAACTACTACTGTAGTCAGAAAGATTTTATTGAATTTATTTATAATACTAAATGCTCACAAATTAATGATCACTTAATAGAAGATTAAGAAACCAAAGACCAAAAAAACTTATTTAAATTTTTTTTTAAATTAAATAACTAAACGCATTGATCATTTTAGAAATGCTTTGTGACCTTGTTTTTGCTTAACTGGTGTACACACACACACACACACACACACACACACATACATATATACACACACATATATACATATACATATACATACATACATATATATATATATTGAATAAAATTGCTTAAATCTATATTAAAACATGTTAATATTACAATTTGATATAGATATATATAAATGTTAAATATTAGTAATTAAAATAAAAAAAATAATTTAATTAAAATAAAATCTATAAAAATGATTTTATATATATATGAATTGCTTTAATTATATTTATTTTATGTATAGTTTGTTTATATATAAATATTATAAGTAATTTAAAAAAAAAAATATATATAAAATGATAATTATATTATACTATATATTATAAATAAAAAAAATATTTTATTTATTTATAATATATAGTATAATAAACAAATATATATATATATATATAAAGTAATTAAATATATATATTTTTAAATATTTTAATTACATGATATATATATAAAAAATTAAATATATTAAGTTTTTTTAATTACATATATATTTAACAAATATTATGTAATTAAAATATATTTTAATGTTTTTTTTTATATATATATATATATAAACATGATATATACATTTTTATAGATTAAATACTGAATATATTAGTAAAAATGACTTGTGCTATAATGAATTTGTGACTGTTAGATGGTTTCATCTGTTTGCACATTTAGGGTCAGTTCTTTTGTACCATTAAATCCTCATAATCAAAGCATTAATTCATCAAGCTCGAAAAACATCGACCAATGGTTATACAGCATTGCACATAGGCTCCACCCACTCATAACATACTCACCCCTTAGGCTCCACCCACTCATATCATACTCACCCCTTAGGCTCCACCCACTCATATCATACTCACCCCATAGGCTCCACCCACTCATATCATACTCACCCCATAGGCTCCACCCACTCATATCATACTCACCCCATAGGCTCCACCCACTCATAACATACTCACCCCATAGGCTCCACCCACTCATAACATAGGCCCCACCCAGTCATATCATACTCACCCCATAGGCTCCACATGCTCATAATAGGCCCCGCCCACTCACATTGGCTCCACCCACTTACATCATGTCCACTAGCATTCAGTCTCTTAACCGCTGCCTGTTGTTGTCCTGCTAGGCTCCTGAATCCTACAAGAACGTCACAGATGTGGTGAACACCTGCCATGAGGCCGGCATCAGCAAGAAGGCCATCAAACTGCGGCCCATCGCTGTGATTAAAGGATAACGCATCGTGTGTGTGTGTGTGTGTGTGTGTGTGTCGGGTGAAATGTTTACACTAATAAACTTCATTATCAGCACTTCCTCTCTCTGTTGGTCCGAATCAATGACAGCTGGAGATCACACGGAGATTAGTAAATACTTTATTGGTCATGACAAAAGGGCGTGAGAGGGCCAGCATATCAAAAATAAATCACGTCTTTCTCCCGGCGTTTGAACATGACCGGTGTGCGAATACAGCTCAGCTCATGGCAGCCATTTTGTTTTGGGATGATATCATGATTCTCAAGCTTTAAAGCCTTTCCGTGTGTGTGTGTGTGTGTGTGTGTGTGATATCCGGGGCTGAAAGGGTCTCAAAATACAACATATTGTCCAAAATAAGCACGTCATCGTCTCTATGATCCGAGTTTAAAGTCAATTTCCAAAAGAAAACGATCCCGAACCGCCTCGTGGTATTTTCACAGTCACACGTATTGCATATTAAAAATGGGCTTTACACGACAGCCAATCAACACACGGTTCATCCTTGACAGGAATGGCGTAGTACACAGTATATTTGGGAAATGGGGGGTTTAGTAGTTTATGAACCATTGGAGAACACAAAAGACGGAAAATAAATGACAAAAAACCCCCAAAAACGATTAACCTCGTCACGTCAAACTCAAACCTAACGCTTAATTTCTCAGTTTAAAAAAAAAGTTAAATTAAATCGGCCCTTCTTGAGATTACATTTGCGCACACACACAAAAAAAAATAAACATTTCA
>JARQWZ010002983.1:157500-165000 GCA_033150135.1 Gobio occitaniae | reverse complement strand
GTGAGAGCGAGTGTGTGAGTGAGAGCGAGTGTGTGAGTGTGAGAGCGAGTGTGTGAGTGAGAGCGAGTGTGTGAGTGTGAGAGCGAGTGTGTGAGTGAGAGCGAGTGTGTGAGTGTGAGAGCGAGTGTGTGAGTGTGAGAGCGAGTGTGTGAGTGTGTGAGTGTGTGAGTGAGAGCGAGTGTGTGAGTGTGAGAGCGAGTGTGTGAGTGAGAGCGAGTGTGTGAGTGTGAGAGCGAGTGAGTGTGAGAGCGAGTGTATGAGTGTGAGAGTGAGTGTGAGAGCGAGTGTGTGAGTCTGTCTGAGTGTGTGTGAGAGTGTGAGTGTGTCTGAGTGAGTGAATGTGTGAGTGTCAGAGAGAGCGAGTGTGTGAGTGTGAGAGCGAGTGTGTGAGTGTGAGCGAGTGTGTGTGAGAGAGCGAGTGTGTGAGTATGAGAGCGAGTGTGTGAGAGAGTGAGTGTTTTTGAGTGAATGTCTGAGTGTGTCTGAGAGAGAGCGAGTGTATGAGTGTGAGAGTGAGTGTGAGAGTGTGAGAGCGAGTGTGTGAGTCTGTCTGAGTGTGTGTGAGAGTGAGTGTGTCTGAGTGAGTGTGTCAGAGAGAGCGAGTGTGTGAGAGCGAGTGTGTGAGTGTGAGAGCGAGTGTGTGAGTGTGAGAGCGAGTGTGTGAGTGAGAGCGAGTGTGTGAGTGTGAGAGCGAGTGTGTGAGTCTGTCTGAGTGTGTGTGAGAGTGTGAGTGTGTCTGAGTGAGTGAATGTGTGAGTGTCAGAGAGAGCGAGTGTGTGAGTGTGAGAGCGAGTGTGTGAGTGAGAGCGAGTGTGTGTGTGTGAGCGAGTGTGTGTGAGAGAGCGAGTGTGTGAGTATGAGAGCGAGTGTGTGAGAGAGTGAGTGTTTTTGAGTGAATGTCTGAGTGTGTCTGAGAGAGAGCGAGTGTATGAGTGTGAGAGTGAGTGTGAGAGTGTGAGAGCGAGTGTGTGAGTCTGTCTGAGTGTGTGTGAGAGTGAGTGTGTCAGAGAGAGCGAGTGTGTGAGAGCGAGTGTGTGAGTGTGAGAGCGAGTGTGTGAGTGTGAGAGCGAGTGTGTGAGTGTGAGAGCGAGTGTGTGAGTGTGAGAGCGAGTGTGTGAGTGTGAGAGCGAGTGTGTGAGTGAGAGCGAGTGTGTGAGTGTGAGAGCGAGTGTGTGAGTGTGAGAGCGAGTGTGTGAGTGTGAGAGCGAGTGTGTGAGTGAGAGCGAGTGTGTGAGTGTGAGAGCGAGTGTGTGAGTGAGAGCGAGTGTGTGAGTGTGAGAGCGAGTGTGTGAGTGAGAGCGAGTGTGTGAGCGAGTGAGTGAGTGTGAGAGCGAGTGAGTGTGTGAGAGCGAGTGAGTGTGTGAGAGCGAGTGAGTGTGAGAGCGAGTGAGTGTGAGAGCGAGTGAGTGTGAGAGCGAGTGTGTGAGTGAGAGCGAGTGTGTGAGTGAGAGCGAGTGAGTGTGAGAGCGAGTGTGTGAGTGAGAGCGAGTGAGTGTGAGAGCGAGTGTGTGTGAGAGCGAGTGAGTGTGAGAGCGAGTGTGTGAGTGAGAGCGAGTGAGTGTGAGAGCGAGTGTGTGAGTGAGAGCGAGTGAGTGTGAGAGCGAGTGTGTGAGTGAGAGCGAGTGAGTGTGAGCGCGAGTGTGAGTGAGAGCGAGTGAGTGTGAGAGCGAGTGTGTGAGTGAGAGCGAGTGTGTGAGTGAGAGCGAGTGTGTGTGTGAATGAGAGCGAGTGTGTGAGCGAGTGTGTGAGTGAGAGCGAGTGTGTGAGTGAGAGCGAGTGTGTGAGTGAGAGAGCAAGTGTGTGTGTGAATGTGAGCGAGTGTGTGAGTGTGAGAGTGAGTGTGAGAGCGAGTGAGTGTGAGAGCGCGAGTGTGAGAGCGTGAGTGTGAGAGCGCGAGTGTGAGAGCGCGAGTGTGAGAGCGCGAGTGTGAGAGAGTGAGTGTGAGAGCGCGAGTGTGAGAGAGCGAGTGTGAGAGAGCGAGTGTGTCTGAGAGTGTGTCTGAGTGTGAGAGAGAGCGAGTGTGAGAGCGCGAGTGTGAGAGAGTGAGTGTGAGAGCGCGAGTGTGAGAGAGCGAGTGTGAGAGCGCGAGTGTGAGCGCGAGTGTGAGAGCGCGAGTTTGAGAGCGCGAGTGTGAGAGAGCGAGTGTGAGAGAGCGAGTGTGTCTGAGAGTGTGTCTGAGAGTGTGTCTGAGAGTGTCTGAGAGTGTGTCAGAGTGTGAGAGAGCGAGTGTGAGTGAGTGTGTGAGAGTGAGTGTGTGTGTGTGTGTGTGTGTGTGTGTGTGTGTGTGTGTGTGTGTGTGTGTGTGTGTGTGTGTGTGTGTGTGTGTGTGTGTGTGTGAGAGAATGAGTGTGTGCAAGTCATGTGATCTCGTACCCCAGAGCTCCACCAGTCTGGAGAGAATAATGAAGCAGGTCTTCTGGGCGACGGGGTCAGGGAAGTCCACGGCTCCCTGGATGATGGTGAACAGCACACGCTCGATGTTCTCCGCTCCTGCCACACACACACACACACACACACACACACAGTCAGCTGATGTTGTCAGGACACACCGGTTGGTCGGTCGGGTGTGTTCTGGAGTGGGCGGCTCACCCTGATTGGCCATGACCTCGTTCATGCCGCTGCTGGCGATGGTCTGGAGGAAGCAGAAGTAGCTCCGCCTCAGCATCTGCTTCTCCAGCGCCGCAGTCTGATCGTTCTCCTCGGCGGGCCGGGACAGAACCTCGAATATGGCCATGACCAGAGGCATGAAGACCTCCTGGAGGAAGGGGGACACCTGGTTCTGGAGGAGAGAGGGCCGGTTCAGATTAGATTAGGGCGAGTCAGCTGACCATTATTTTGGTGATCTGAAGTCGATTGGATGTGGGGCTGCAACAACTAATCAAACTAGTCAAAATTCTTCCTGGCACTCTTTTTTTCGTATCATATATGTTAGTAAATATCATAAATTAGGTGTCATTTGAAAGCTTACGAACTCAAAATTCATCTTGTGAACACCGTTTTGAAATTGGACGCTGCGTTACCATGGAAACGGTACTTTAAATTCTTCTAGCAGGCTCCTCCCCCTAGTGGGCGGTGTCATGTTTCATATTATAACATTTATTTTAACTACTTTATAATCAAAACCTTTTCTAATCTTGACTTAACACATATCGTCGGAAAGCTCTGAGTCTCAAGGGTCCATATTTGGTGACTGTTTTGTGATGGAAGTGACATCTGGACAGAAATGTACAGGAAAATGCATCAAAAAACAATCAATGCAATGTGGACGACACCCGGTGGCTGTATATCGATATTTGTGCCCAATATTTGTAGAAATCGATATTTGTGTCATGTTCGGCAGCGGCTGATCTTAAAGTGACAGTAGCACTGATGATGCCTGTCATTAATGTTCATCACAGAACAAAGGGAACAGAGACAAGTGTAGCTTTAATGATGATTCATCTATATTTCACTTATTATTTATGCAGTTAAGAAAGGTGTTGATAACTTTCTGTGTAGATTATGTCTATCAGGGAAGGCCGTGGGTAAATATAACATTTATTATAATGGATTTGTGTAAAGATTGTGTTTTTTTCAAAGTTATTTTTATTTTTTAAAGCCTAATAAATGTGGAAATTGGTATCTTTCCGTTATACTGTAATGTTACATCATTAATGTTTCATAGAAATTTAATTCATAAAAACATGCCATTACAACACATATTTAAAATATGCTGTCTTTAAACTGTTTCTACATTAAATAATAAATTATTACAAAATCAAAATATTAAAAACTCCAATGTTTTTTAATTGCAATTAATCATGATTATTACAGAAAAAAAATTGGATTTTTTTGTGATTCTCTCATTTAAATCAAGGAAAGGTGCCAGCCCTAGATTTGCAAGTGGCACGGTTGATGTGGTTGATGTGGTTGAATGGTGACGGCTCTAGATTTGCTATTGGCACGGTTGATGTGGTGACGGCTCTAGATTTGCTATTGGCACGGTTGATGTGGTGACGGCTCTAGATTTGCTAGTGGCACGGTTGATGTGGTTGAATGGTGACGGCTCTAGATTTGCTAGTGGCACGGTTGATGTGGTTGAATGGTGACGGCTCTAGATTTGCTAGTGGCACGGTTGATGTGGTTGATGTGGTGACGGCTCTAGATTTGCTAGTGGCACGGTTGATGTGGTTGAATGGTGACGGCTCTAGATTTGCTAGTGGCACGGTTGATGTGGTTGAATGGTGACGGCTCTAGATTTGCAAGTGGCACGGTTGATGTGGTTGAATGGTGACGGCTCTAGATTTGCAAGTGGCACGGTTGATGTGGTTGAATGGTGACGGCTCTAGATTAGCAAGTGGCACGGTTGATGTGGTTGAATGGTGACGGCTCTAGATTTGCTAGTGGCACGGTTGATGTGGTTGAATGGTGACGGCTCTAGATTTGCTATTGGCACGGTTGATGTGGTGACGGCTCTAGATTTGCTAGTGGCACGGTTGATGTGGTTGAATGGTGACGGCTCTAGATTTGCTAGTGGCACGGTTGATGTGGTTGAATGGTGACGGCTCTAGATTTGCAAGTGGCACGGTTGATGTGGTTGAATGGTGACGGCTCTAGATTTGCAAGTGGCACGGTTGATGTGGTTGAATGGTGACGGCTCTAGATTAGCAAGTGGCACGGTTGATGTGGTTGAATGGTGACTGCTCTAGATTTGCTAGTGGCACGGTTGATGTGGTTGATGTGGTTGAATGGTGACGGCTCTAGATTTGCTAGTGGCACGGTTGATGTGGTTGAATGGTGACTGCTCTAGATTTGCTAGTGGCACGGTTGATGTGGTTGAATGGTGACGGCTCTAGATTTGCTATTGGCACGGTTGATGTGGTTGAATGGTGACTGCTCTAGATTTGCTAGTGGCACGGTTGATGTGGTTGATGTGGTTGAATGGTGACTGCTCTAGATTTGCTAGTGGCACGGTTGATGTGGTTGAATGGTGACGGCTCTAGATTTGCTATTGGCACGGTTGATGTGGTTGAATGGTGACTGCTCTAGATTTGCTAGTGGCACGGTTGATGTGGTTGATGTGGTTGAATGGTGACTGCTCTAGATTTGCTATTGGCACGGTTGATGTGGTTGAATGGTGACTGCTCTAGATTTGCTATTGGCACGGTTGATGTGGTTGATGTGGCTGAATGGTGACGGCTCTAGATTTGCTAGTGGCACGGTTGATGTGGTTGAATGGTGACGGCTCTAGATTTGCTAGTGGCACGGTTGATGTGGTTGAATGGTGACGGCTCTAGATTTGCAAGTGGCACGGTTGATGTGGTTGAATGGTGACGGCTCTAGATTTGCTAGTGGCACGGTTGATGTGGTTGAATGGTGACGGCTCTAGATTTGCTAGTGGCACGGTTGATGTGGTTGATGTGGTTGAATGGTGACGGCTCTTGATTTGCTAGTGGCACGGTTGATGTGGTTGAATGGTGACTGCTCTAGATTTGCTAGTGGCACGGTTGATGTGGTTGAATGGTGACGGCTCTAGATTTGCTATTGGCACGGTTGATGTGGTTGAATGGTGACTGCTCTAGATTTGCTAGTGGCACGGTTGATGTGGTTGATGTGGTTGAATGGTGACTGCTCTAGATTTGCTATTGGCACGGTTGATGTGGTTGAATGGTGACTGCTCTAGATTTGCTATTGGCACGGTTGATGTGGTTGATGTGGCTGAATGGTGACGGCTCTAGATTTGCTAGTGGCACGGTTGATGTGGTTGAATGGTGACGGCTCTAGATTTGCTAGTGGCACGGTTGATGTGGTTGAATGGTGACGGCTCTAGATTTGCAAGTGGCACGGTTGATGTGGTTGAATGGTGACGGCTCTAGATTTGCTAGTGGCACGGTTGATGTGGTTGAATGGTGACGGCTCTAGATTTGCTAGTGGCACGGTTGATGTGGTTGATGTGGTTGAATGGTGACGGCTCTTGATTTGCTAGTGGCACGGTTGATGTGGTTGAATGGTGACGGCTCTAGATTTGCTAGTCGCACGGTTGATGTGGTTGATGTGGTTGAATGGTGACGGCTCTAGATTTGCTAGTGGCACGGTTGATGTGGTTGATGTGGTTGAATGGTGACGGCTCTAGATTTGCTAGTCGCACGGTTGATGTGGTTGATGTGGTTGAATGGTGACGGCTCTAGATTTGCTAGTGGCACGGTTGATGTGGTTGATGTGGTTGAATGGTGACGGCTCTAGATTTGCTAGTGGCACGGTTGATGTGGTTGAATGGTGACGGCTCTACCTTAAACTTGGCTGTGATCTGACTGATGAGCGGGATGAACTCCTGCAGGTCTTTAGGCTCGCAGTCCTTCAGCATGTGCTGAGACGCCGCGGGGATGAAGGGCAGCACCTCTTCCTCCAGACAGATGATCATGCGGTGGAGGAAGGAGCGAACTGCGCTGCGAAGCGGCCCTCGCTGGACGGGGCAGCTGAGCGCGGGCAGGAAGGTCTGCAGGCAGTCCAGATAAACCTCAGAGCAGCCGCACTGCTTCACAGTCTGCTTGTTGCTGAACGCCTTACTGGTGCGACTGAGGGAGAGGAACAAACTGCTGGAAATACTGGACACACACCCATCTGAAGCCTGTTAAACTCTTAACTGTCACCGTCCCTTTTTTCGTATAATATGTTTTAGTAATTATCATAAATTAGGTATTATTCGAAAGCTTACAAACTCAAAATTCATCCTGTGAAAACCGTTTTGAAATTGGACATTGCGTTACTTTGGAAACAGTACTTTAAATTCTTCTAGCTGGCTCCTCCCCCTAGTGGGCGGTTTCATGTTTCATATTACAACATGTATTTTAACTACTTTATAATCAAAATCTTTTCTAATCTTGACTGAACACATATCATCGGAAAGGTCTGAGTCTCACGGGTCCATATTTGGTGACTGTTTTGTGATATTTGGACAGAAATTTACAGGAAAATGTATCAAAAAACAATCAATGGCATTTGAATGTCACCCAGTGGCTGTTTTTGGTACTGCACTTAAACAAAATCTCATGGGGACTTCAATTTTTGTGATATCAACTTCAAATTTGGAACACAACTTGGTTAGACATATGGCTTTGATTTTATAGTAATTTTAGATTAAAACATTTTTGTAAAATATATTTTATATAAAATAAAATTATTATTTTTTTGAACTTTTTATTTATATTTTCTGCCAAACAAAACAAGGAGAACAATTTCTGAGACAAGTGATAAAATAACAAGAATAATACAGAAAGAAATAATAATACTAAATTAAGATATTCTGTATAAATAAATTATACACATATACATACATACACATAAAAATATATATAATAATAATAAAATAAAAAAATAATACATATTTTAATTTATAAAGTTAAATACTCTTTAACCATGTGCCATCTCTGATTAAAAAGGTCAGTTTCAATTGTAATGACGCAGTCATTTTTTCCATCATATAAATTTGTTTTAGTCTGTTTTCATTCAATTACCGTTGGT
>JARQWZ010002983.1:147500-152500 GCA_033150135.1 Gobio occitaniae | reverse complement strand
GTAGAGGTGTTACACAAAACTGACGGTTCAGTACAGCAGTTTTACAAAATTGCTTTTTATTTATTTTTTATATTTAACAGTGGTTTACTGAAGAAGAAAAAAAGTGTCTGTCCTTGAATTAATTAAATTATATCTAAAAGTTTATTGAAGATATTTCTGTAAACTATATAGGGAGCCCTTACTTGCACATTAATATTAAAGGATTAGTTCACTTTCAAATAAACTTTTGCTTATAATTTATTCACCCCCTTGTCATCCAATATATCCACGTCTTTCTGTCTTCAGTCGAAAAGAAATGAAGATTTTTGATGAAAAGATTTCAGGATTTTTCTCCATAAAATGTAAGTCAATAGACTCCAAACGGTTCAAGGTCCAAATGAGAGATTCAGTACAGCTTCAAAAGGGCTTTAAACCACATCAAACGCTACCAGACGATCAATAAGTGTCTTATCTAGCCAAACGATCGGTCATATTTAAAAAATAAATAAAGTTTAAGTTTTATAAGCACAAATGCTCTCCTTGCTCTGTTCAGTGATGCGCGCTCGTGACGTCACGTAAAACGCAATTACGTTGAAAAGGTCGCGCTAGATACAGGGTCAAAGACGTTTGAATATGTGGATACGGTATTTGTAAACACTGACTCGGTACTTCCGCCGGTGTCTAGCGCGACCTTTTCAACGTAATTGCGTTTTACGTGACGTCACGAGCGCGCATCAACTGAACCAACCCCCCCAAAAAAACAAAAACCCTCCGGTTCTACGCGATTCACGTAAATTACCAAATTGACCAAGAAAACGGCGACAAGTTTGCAGGTGTGAGTTTCACGTTTAAACATTCTTTCCCACTTTTCTTATTTGTAGTTTCAAATAATATTTAAAACAATCTCATAACATAATTTAATGCAGTTGTAATTTTTCAGTGTAAATGATTTAATTTGATTGGTAACAGCCCTATAGTGTCTTATTCTAATTTAATTTATTGATCAAATGTAAGAATATAAAATGAAAGCTGAAGCATAGCCTATATTTAATAAGATTAGGGGAACATGATCTTTATAAAAAGGTAAAAATATCACAAATATGCAGATTTAAATATGTCAAAGCTGATTGAACACCGGTGAGAATATTGCTTCAGAATAAATTATATTTACAACACAAATCCTTTTTTTTTCGGAAAAGCACATTTTTTACTCTGACAAGTGAATGACAGATTTAAGCACGTGAACAAGCTTAATGTCGAGCCCTGTGTGTATAATTATTATGTATAGATAAATCTAGCCTCACCGTCCTCATCATGGCCTGAAGCGTGCTGGTTTTAGCAGTGTCTCCAGAAAAATGAGCTCCATGAGACGCAGGAAGTGCTTCACCCAGCATATACAGCAGCCGGATGGACACCTCCACCTCCATGAACTGCACCGTCTGCCAGTTCCTACACACACACACACACACACACAAGTGAACCCAGGTCAGCTGATGCTTCTTCCATGTTCATCTGTCTCTAGTGTGTGATGTTGCTGTTAGTTCTTCTCTATATCAGTGTTTCTGAACTCCTGAACTGCCTCCATCTTGAGTTTTCTTCCGGGAACCAACACAATATTCATCATTATAATAATTAATGCGCAGAATAAAGGGGGCGGGGCTTGAGTTAGTTAGTCGTGTGTTGAGACTGCCGGTTATGGTAAGGGGCGGGACATTTCCCTGCTTGACCAATCACAACACACTGCTCCAGCCGACCAATCAGAGCACAGTGTGCTTTTCAGAAGGCGGGGCTTCATAGAGACAGGAAGTAAACAGAGCGTTACTGACAGACTGGGAAGAGAGGAGCCGCAACAATGGAGGATATGAGGAGATAATCAACACTCCTGCTCTAGTGGAGACAGAAACACAGCATCAAGACGTCCTCTAAACGTACACTGCAAAAAATGCTTTTCTTACTTAGTATTTTTGTCTTGGTTTCAGTCCAAATATCTAAAAAATCTTACATTAAGAAACATTTACTAGACAAGCAAAAGCTTTTGTCTTATTTTGGGTGAAAATAACTCAAAATGAAGGGAGTTTTTGCTTAAAATAAGCAAAATAATCTGCTAATGGTGTAAGCAAAATAATCTTGGTTTTCTGTTTGAATTAACATTATTTTGTTTACCCCATTGGCAGAATTTTTTGCTTATTTTTCCCTTAATTTTGAGTTATTTTCCCCCAAAACAAGACAAAAACTTTAGCTTGTCTAGTAAATGCTTCTTAATGTAAGATTTAAGTAGATATTTGGACTGAAAACAAGACAAAAATACTAAGAAAAGCATTTTTTGCAGTGTAGGATTTACTAAATATGTCCCATGAGCCCAAGGTTGTGATGTCATAACCATGAAGACTTCTGACCGACCCGTTTCGCAGGTTCTTGAGGTCAAGAGGAAGCCGTCGGAGCAGGTCTATGAAGGGCATCAAAACAAAAGAACCAGGAAAAGCGGTTTCCTGTGGTGTTTCCGCATCAGTGTGTGTGTGTGTGTGTGTGTGTGTGTGTTGATGTCTTACTGCATGGTGGCGTTGAAGACTCTGTGCACAGCCTCCAGCAGAAGCTCAGGAGACACTTGAGCCAATCGGTCCAGCAACATCTTCAACTGTTTCCTGTATTCGACAAACATGGCCTCATCCTCGCCCTGAGAGAAACAAACCTCTATTTATATTTATATTTATATATATAATCTCAGGGGTTATCGTTAATCGATATGTCGCGATATAAAAACGAAAGTTTAGTGACATTATTACATTAAACGACTATATATAATGTTTGTGGGTCCTGATAATACACTAATAATAATAAAAATATATATTTTTGGCTTAAAATATTGCGATACATATCGTATCGTGAGTTCAGTATCGTGATTTATATCGAATCGTGACACAAGTGTATCGTTACACCCCTGATATATATATATATATATATATATATATATATATACCGTTAAAAAGCATTCAATCAGGAAGATTAAATTATTTTAGGAGTCTCTTCTGCTCACCAAGGCTGCAGTTATTTTATTAAAAATAACAAAAAATACTGTAATATTGTGAGATATTATTCCAATGTAGAATAACTGATTTCCATGTGAATATATTTTAAAATGTAATTTATTTCTGTGAGGCAAAGCTGAATTTTCAGCATCACGATCCGTCAGAAATCATTCTAATATGAAACATTTATGATTATTATCAATAGTTTTTTAGGATTATATGATGAATATAAAGTTCAGAAGAACAGTATTTATCTGAGATGAAAGCTTTTGTAATATTTTACTACCGTTCAAAAGTTTTGGGGTCAGTAAGAATATTTATTTTGGGAAAGAACTTTAAGAAATTAATACTTTTCTTCATCAAGGACGCATTAAATGGATCAAAAGTGACATTACAAAAGCTTCTCAGATAAATGCTGTTCAATCTTTCTATTAATCAAATAATCCTAAAAAAAACTATTGATAATAATCATATTAGAATGATTTCTGACGGATCGTGATGCTGAAAATTCAGCTTTGCATCCCAGAAATAAATTAAATTTTAAAATATATTCACATGGAAATCAGTTATTTAACATTGGAATAATATCTCACAATATTTTTAATAAAATAACTGCAGCCCTGGTGAGCAGAAGAGACTCTTAAACACATTCCCGATCGAATGGCTGTGTATATAAACGAGTGTGTTTATCGCATCGCAAACGCTGCAATTTAATGAAATGCATAACGTGCCACAGATTTCACACTGACCTCGTTCTCGAAGTTATACTCGTCATCGTACTTGAGTTTGCTCATCACCGCCAGCATGATCGCCTGTTATAAGGACAATAACAATCAAAAACGATATCGCTAACCAACACTAAAGCAGCTGCGAGCCGTGATGCCGACCTACCTCCACGTTACTCTTCTGCTGCTCATTGAGCGCTGGGAGCTGAAACACACACACACACACACACACACACACACACAGACACACAGAAGATGAGTGTCATGTGTAGATCGTCTCTCAGTGTCATCATCAGCTGAGCGTACCTGTTTGAGCACATGCAGGTAGTCGTAACAGAAGCCCACGATGTTAGCGGAAATATCGTCATCTTCGTGAATGAGCAGCTGGAGCATCAGGGGAACCTTCGACTCCACGGACGACAGTGTGTCCGCAGAAACCTTCAAATCCGTCGTCTTGCTGAGTTTAGTCCAGCTTAGCACCAGAGACTGACCCATCCCATTGACCAGCCGAGAAAACTTGGCCAGAAAATCCACATCCTCCTCCTGACGGACACACACGGAAACACAGACAAGAGAATCCGTCTGAATCAACCTCAGATATACTGAATATATGACGATTAGTGCGATTGGGGTTGGGTACCGTTCATATTTAAACAAGTATTGGTACCGGTACCTTTTTCGGTACTTTAGGGATGTTTAATTTAGGGCTGGGCGATAAAACGATAAGTATCGCGATAGACATGTAATTGATATCAATACAAAATGTGTTTGATTTTTTTTTTTCTTTGTCGGAAGAAACCAGAGGTTGCGAAGCAAGTTTCTCTCAAGTCTGACCGTAGTCAGACCGATGTCCGCAAATTATGCAAGACCGTCGTCCCAACCAAGACTGGTAATAGGGCTGGGCGGTACATCGAGTTTGTACTAGTGTTGTCTAGGGATGCTCCGATCAGGATTTTTGCTGCCGATACCGAGTACCGATTTCTTGCCATGGTGATCGGCTGATACCGATTCCGATTCCAATGCTTCACTGATTTGTAAGCTCTCTGATCACTGTTAACCTTTTTTTCAGATTATTATATTTTTGTTAAATTTTTTATGGTAATTATGTACTGTAATGTAAATAGTTTTAACAGGGTACTAAATAATCACAAAAATATTTAATTATACAGTGAACATTTTAATATGCCTTTTAAATTGGGTTTCTGCATAACACTATGCATATCAGGATACTTAATAGGGCTGTATTTTCTACGTTTTTCCATTTGGATAA
>JARQWZ010002983.1:102500-140000 GCA_033150135.1 Gobio occitaniae | reverse complement strand
TTTGATACCCCAATTCCCGAGATGGGCGTGTCATAAACTTTAAACATGGTGGCGGGGAGAACTACTGCTGTGGCAGGTGTGGTTTTATTGTTTTTTTTTCCCCAAAACAGCTAGGTTGTCTTGTCTTCACATTAATGTAGTACATATTTACATGTAAGAGTAATCGTATGAAGCGTATTGTATGTTTGCTATTAGGGCTGAACGATATATCGTTATCGTATCTATATCTAGATATGAACTTTCAAGTTATTACTATCGAAAAAAGCAACGATATAGATTTCCCCTGCATACAACTCTGGCCGTCACAACAAACATCAGTTTTACGAGTGCCCTTGAATGCACCGCTAAAGCCAGCGCGCGCGCACTACCAGGGGCGCGGGAACTATATTGTGAGAGAGGGGGCGGCGTTTCCATGGTGACGCGTCATTGCTTGTCATGTGACACACCGCAGCAGCAACAGCGCTGAATGAATGATGATCTGCTTATGTCATTTTTTCCTTTTTTGTTCAGAATATTCACAAATGTGTTAGCTATGGCAGTGTTTCCCAACCTTTTTTCGGTCATGGCACCCTTTGGAAATGTTCTCCATTTTGTGGCACCCCTATCATACGTTACGCTAGGGGTGTAACGGTACAGTTTGCTCACAGTTCGGTTTGTATCACGGTTTTAGGTTCACGGTTTAGGTACGGTTCAGTATTTGCTATGTTCAGGGAAAAAAGGGACTAATCAAATAAAATAAAATAAAAACTAATAAAGAACAAATAATTTAAATACAAGCAGCAGCACAATTAAATACTATTTAGTAAAGATACTAATAAAATAAACTATGCTTTTCAGGTTTTTCAGGTATGTCTAACATTAGTTTTCAGATACAGAAATTGATCGAATGTAAAATAGCATTGCATATTTGAGTGTATAAATTAAAGATTAATCCTATTAAACTTACAAAAGCTATTCAATCAAGAGCAGTGAGTGATGTCCTTGTCTTTTGTTGTTTGACATTAAACAGACAGCAGTAAAGGGTACTGCCCCTTTAAGACCTAAAGCATGGATATGTGTCGTCTTTCTCGACTGTATAAAGTTCACTTAAGGCATATACAGACTATGTCTGCTAGAATACTCATCAAGATGGACATGTTGACATACTTTTTGCGTGAGTTTGTCCGTTCAAGAACAAGACTTGAAAGAGAACTCAATATTTGCGCGCTGTGAGACGTGTGCGCGCTCTCGGATGAGCGCACAGAGACACATTTTCTCACAGCGCGTGAGTCTTTTCATTCGCGTCTTCTGGCACTAAACCCGGGTGATGACGGCGAAAATGACTGGTCATATTCGAACATACGGCAGCACTCGCATGCATTGTTTACAAAGAGAGAATTATTTGAAAAATTTGAAAAAAAAAAATATATATATACATATATTTGAAGGACTTTTACACGGCACCCCTGCTCTCATCACACAACACCCCAGGGTGCCACGGCACACCGGTTGGGAAACACTGAGCTATGGCATGAAATATCTGATATTCCGATTGTCAAATACATGCGAGTGGAAGTGTATTGTTGTTTAAACAGCTTTATAACGATGGCGTTAGTTGAGCTGTATGCGCGATGGCCGCCGTCGGGTTAGTTTGTGCCGCATCGGATCTGCTGGATTTACAACCTCTATGTTTACAACACGTGAATTCATCCACTTCTCTCGAAATACTTAAAAGTAAGTGGCTGGTGAACTGGGAATAGAATAGAGTAAACATTGAAGTTACTTACACAATGTGTCTCTGATATGAATAAAACATGTCGAATTATAATGGAAAGGATTATTATTAGCTCTTCCATAGACATCAGTGTGTATTTTACAAACTCTAAATGTATTGTTTTTTTAGTACTTATGTGTTTGAAACCTAAAATAAACAGTATGTGGTTGAAAACATTGAAAAGTTGTGATATATGACAGCTCTGAGCGCGTCTGTCTCTGGCTAAATTCAACATTTGATCATGTGATGCTCTTGATCATGCGCTCCAGGACCAGCCTAGTGTATCTGGCATGAAAATCGAGATATGAAATTTTGTCCATATCGTTCAGCCCTATTTGCTATACAGCGAAAATATCCTGCATTTGACTGAAATTACAGAACCAGCAGAAAGCGGACTATCTGGAATGTTTATATGGCTGTCGGTGCATGGGACACTACATTTGATGTTGGTTTTACCTATAAATAGGCAATAATAATAACCCGGTTCCACACCACCATGATTCCAGTTCACTCCGACAACAAAGCACTTGAATGCAACAAGCTCGTAATCACGCCTTCTAAAGTGGGAATTAGGAAATTTCCGATAGCACGTGAAGGCAGCATAAGATCACAGACATTCTCTGCAATTATTACAAATCACCAGAGGTGCCCAGATCATACTAATCCTGTGCGAATAGGGCTTTAGAGTGTGTTTGAGTGTGTGTGTGTGTGTACGTGAGTGTGTGTTAATGACATGAGGAGAGCAGAAAGTTCTGATGTTTGGGCCGGTTTACCTCTGGGCTGTGCAGGATGTCCCGGTCCACCACCTCCGCATCGATGGCCATCAGCATCCGCAGGTAAACGTCCACACCGCTGGGGTTCAGCCCCACCAGAGCCAGGATGTCAAAGAAGAACTTGGGCCATAAAGTCAGATACTCCATCACAAAGGTCAGGGCCAAGACCTGCGCCGCCTTGTTCCTGATGAAGGGCTTCTCTGGATGCACGTTCATCAACTGGACGGACACATGTCATCAGATTTCATACACTCACACACACACACACACACACACACACACACGTGAACGTCAATCAAAGGCCAACGCCACTGACCTGAGCCTGCAACCACTTCATCAGGGTCTCCCGGATCAGCTGCTGTTGGGCTGCGGAGAGCGACCCGTGCCTGAAACACACACACACACACAGCGTTTATTCACCTGCAAAAACTGGATGAGAAACACACTGCAAACCGTGGACACACACACCCCACTTTAATTGTCAGAGTTTAATTTGACTCAGTGATACCCCTGTGTGTGTGTGTGTGTGTGTGTGTGTCTGTGAGTGTGTGTTTATGTGAGTGAGTTTACGTGAGTGTATGTGTCCGTGAGTGTGTTTATGTGAGTGTAATTCTGTGAGTGAGTGTCTGAGTGTGTTTACGTGAGGGAGTTTACGTGAGCGAGTGTGTTTATGTGAGTGTGAGTGTGTGTGTCTGTGAGTGTGTTTATGTGAGCGAGTGTGTTTATGTGAGTGTGTGTGTCTGTGAGTGTGTTTATGTGAGTGTGAGTGTCTGTGAGTGTGTTTACGTGAGCGTGTGTGTTTCTGTGAGTGTGTTTGTGTGTGTCTGTGAGTGTGTTTACGTGAGCGTGTGTGTTTCTCTGAGTGTGTTTGTGTGTGTCTGAGTGTGTCTACATGAGTGTGTGTTTCTGTGAGTGTGTTTACATTTGTGTGTGTGTGTGTGTGTTTACGCGAGTGTGTGTGGCCATGGTCTCACACACACACACACACACACACACACACACACACACACACACACACACACACACACACACACCTTTAATTGTCAGAGTTTAGTCAGTGATACCTGAATTTGATCTGGTGCTCCAAGACTTGAAAGCAGAAGAACTTCACATGATCGTCACTGACAAAAGAACACACTCAATATTAGTGGAGAATAATGGCATATTATAGCAGGCTTTGTTGTAACACACACACACACACACACACACACCCTCACCTGTACACCCCTTTAGCCAGGGCTTCAGCGCACACCTCCCATCCATCCAGAGACTCTTTCAACTGCTCAAAATATACCAGCGCCTGAACGCACACAGAAAACAGGAGATCAACTCGATGCACGCTATGCTAAATATGTACACAAATAGTGTGTGTGTACATCAATAAATTAAAGAGGACCTATTCTACTTTTTTATTGCAATATAATATATATATAACTATGTTTTCAGTGTTGTATAAAGTTTTGTATGTATTAACTAAGAATGAGGCGTTTCTATCAACACACACCGCGGGACAATTACAGTGAGCCGCCATTTTGTGCCGCCATGTTTCTACGGTGGCCCTAAACGGACAAACTTTTCTACAGAGCGCTAACTACTCTCTGCTGTCTCAGACAACCACATCTTTGTCCTGTGTGGGCCACCGTAGCTTCTCGATGTGCTCTGAAAAAGAGGGATGAGCGGTCACAATTCACAACATAGATGCCGCTAAAACTTACACACTGCACCTTTAATTCAGCTCTGCAGCATATTTAGAATTTTTTTGAGAATTAGGCATATCTGAATTTAAAAGAGCGGCCTACACACATACATTGGAGTAAATTGATAAAAATGGTCTCATTTTACAGAAAACACTAAATTTTTACACAGTGGTGGAATATTGCATATATTATATTGTATTTATTCACAATTTTATGATAAACATAGCTAAAAAGTCATATTTTGATTTATTTTTTTAATTTGAAAATCTATAATTTTTAATCTTTTTGGTCTATATCCCTTCACAAAGATTCCACTAGTTGTCATTAAACAAATCATTTTCTTGATATCTCATTCCCAAAAAAAGTTATTGCGATTAATCTGTGCAAACTATCTAATAACTGCCGCTGGGGAATCGAAAAGAAGGCTCCGCCTCCTCAACTTTGTAAAGGGAGATCTCGGGCTCTGATTGGTCTAGAAGCATGATCGACGTGTCTATAGAGAGCTGAGATACTTCACTTTTTTTGACTTATGACGCAATACGTGATGATGTCATCAAAAATCACGGCTAACAAAGACGATCAAAACTTGTGAAACTTGTCTGTGTCGCATGTTTTGATCTGGACATCGGTGACGTATCACAGTGTGGTTTGGCCATGCTCGCTCACACACATGTGAAAATAGTCTCATTTTGAAGAAAACAACCTAAGGAACGAGCTGATATAGCGTTTGAGGCTAGTAGCTCCACAACGAGTTAGTGATCCGAACAGGAATATGACTCATGTTTGCTTGTTCAAAGGAGTCATTTCCATCTTCGTGATTCTTTTGATAATTACGTAACTGTAAAGTGTTGGATCGGTGAAATAAACTGCACAGTCATATTCTTGAGGGTGAGAGCTTTCATTTGATATATGACTTGTCTATTTTTGGTGAGATTGTGTGATATAAATATGAAATTTGATATTATTCATATGATTTTCTCAAGGGAGGGGTCATTAATCAAACTGCTGAAATTAGGCACTGATTCATAACGCTCTGAACCGCTGAATCGACTCACTGATTCATAACGCTCTGAACCGCTGAATCGACTCACTGATTCATAACGCTCTGAACCGCTGAATCGACTCACTGATTCATAACGCTTCGAAGCTTCATGATGCCGTGTTTTGAAATCGTCATCACTATAGAAGTCGTAATTTAGGGTTTTTTTGCGCACAGAAACTATTCTCGTCTTCATAAAGTTATTGTAGAGCCGCTGTAGTGAGATGGACTTTGTATCGACGTCTTTAGTGTCTTTTAAGGGTCTTGAGAGTGTAAAGTTGAGCCAATGGAGGCCTTTCAGAGCATCAGATTTACACTAAAATATCTTCATTTGTGTCTGAAGATGAACGGAGGTCTGACGGGTGTCCAACCACATGAGGGGAAGTAATGACAGAATTTACATCTTTAAGTACCTAGTAGATATTACAGTAATCAAACATCACCAGGGTTTTTCCTACATTGAAATTTTTTTGGCGGCCGCCAAAACAAATTGTCCCGCCAAAGCCTTATTTGATGAGTTATTGTGATTTATGAATGATGTAGTAGATGAGTGACAGAGAGAACAATCAGAGCTCCTCACGCACTCGGTCTTCAAAATAAGCATTCTTAGCTTTCTAATATTTCACATATTACGTTAATCAAAATCAAAAGGTGGGAAGATTGAATCCATGTTGCACGTGGCGCTATCAGACGATGTTTTCCTTTCATTACCGCTGGGTGTGAATTGCGCTCAAAAAACATTGACTGATTCTCTGACCAGCTGACATAAAGCATACTTTCAATAAACGGGAAACAAATCCTATCCGGTTATGAAGTGTTTTCTGTGTGACATCTTTTGCGATGTTCTAACAGACGGGATTCGCACACAACGCGTCTGCTAATGTCCGATTCACGAGTCAATGACTCCTTTGAACAGAATCATTTTAACGAACAACTGATCTGTCCAACACTGAACTCACGAATCAGTTAATTAATTTACTCTGAACACTTGAAATGAGAACACAAGTGTGCTTACACACTTTAGCAAGAGTGGATGTAAGAGTTAGTTTTAATAATCCACAGTCTTTCAGCTTATTTATGTTCACAATGTGTAGTAAAATAAATAGCCTATAAATAATTTCGTTTAGACTGGAGTGAGGTGAACCCAGAACAAAGTTGTTATTAGCTAGCTGATCATTTTATGAAATTGTATATGGCAGAAAATAAGGCTATTTGTTAATTATTTTAATACTACTTTTTAATATTGATATGATTATATACCAAAACAATTATCAGTAAATAGTGTAAAAATGAGGAACAAAAACAAACATCAAGGTATCAAAATAAGATAAGCAAAAGATACAAACTTTCTTTGAATTTATTTAAAATTTATTGTCAGTATTGCGCTTGCCGATCACATGGGTAGGGGACTTTTTTACTGTGTGTGTGTGTGTGTGTGTGTGTGTGTGTGTGTATGACCACACCACCGAAGACCATTTTTGACCCAGGAAAAACCCTGATCAGACAATTGCAGACCGCATAATGTCAATAACACTTCTATAAATGACTCACAGGTTCTTTACAGTTATTCAGGGTTCCCACTCTTTTTCAGCAACCATTTTCCAGTACATTTTCAATTTTACTACGGTGGGAATAAAAGACAAGGATCACGCCAAATATTGCTTAAAAGCCGTCCAGTTTATTGCCATTACTTAACAATCCAGCATCTTTCAATATGAGCTCTTAATCACACATTATGACTATGGAAGCTTGTTTAGAACACACAATAGAAAGAAAAGGTAATTGTGACTTTTTATCTCGCTATTCTGACTTTCTCGCAATTGCGAGTTTACATATTTGTGATATAAACGCGAAAATTGTCGCAATTCTTTTTTTTCCCCTCAGAATTGGACTTTATAACTTGCAATTGCAGATCTCACAATTCTGAGAAAAGACGTCACAATTGCAAGATATAAACTCGCAACTGCGCAAAAAAGTCAATTGTGGAGAAAAGACTTGCGAGTTTATATCACGCAATTCTGACTATATCTTGCAATTCTGACAACTGTGACTTTATATCAAAATTATGTGATTAGGTAGCAGCTTACGAGTTAACATTCACTGAGCAGTTATAGCATTAGCATTAGCTAACGGTTGAGAGTGTTAACACAAGACTAAACATCATTATTCAAAAATACTACTCACACACATCAAACTCAGCGTTTCTGAACATGTGCTTTCTGCAACTAGCGCTAATTGTTTGGGCCAGCGATAAACTCGGCTAAAGAAATAACTTTTTTTTAAATCATTTTCCCAGACGACAAGATTTTCCAGGACATTTGACATTTTCCAGGACTGGAAAATTTGTCATCAATTTTCCAGGACGAGTGGGAACCCTGTTATTGATGTAAACTAGGGGAGCGATATGGACAAAAATTAATATCTCGATTTTCATGCCAGATATCTCGATATCGATACAATACGATATGACTACGTGTTTGGTGAAAACCAGAATCTGAATTAAAATGTGTTTGATTTAAGCCTACATTTCAAAAATTTGTGTCAGAAAATGTATTGTTTTTAAGCCTTTCGCAGGTACGATCACAGGTGTAATCAGTCTAGGCTGGTCCTGGAGCGGATGATCAAGAGCATCACATGATCAAATGTTGAATTTAGCCAGAGACAGGCGCGCTCAGAGCTGTCATATATCACAACTTTTCAGTGTTTTCAACCACATACTGTTTATTTTAGGTTTCAAACACATAAATTCACATAAGTACTAAAAAAACAATACATTTAGAGTTTGTAAAATACACACTGATGTCTATGGAAGAGCTAATAATAATCCTTTCCATTATAATTCGACATGTTTTATTCATATCAGAGACACATTGTGTAAGTAACTTCAATGTTTACTCTATTCTATTCCCAGTTCACCAGCCACTTACTTTTAAGTATTTCGAGAGAAGTGGATGAATTCACGTGTTGTAAACATAGAGGTTGTAAATCCAGCAGATCCGATGCGGCACAAACTAACCCGGCGGCGGCCATCGCGCATACAGCTCAACTAACGCCATCGTTATAAAGCTGTTTAAACAACAATACACTTCCACTCGCATGTATTTGACAATCGGAATATCAGATATTTCATGCCATAGCTAACAAATTTGTGAATATTCTGAATAAAAAAGGAAAAAATGACATAAAAGCAGATCATCATTCATTCAGCGCGGTTGCTGCTGCGGTGCGTCACCATGGAAACGCCGCCCCCTCTCTCACAATATAGTTCCCGCGCCCCTAGTAGTGCGCGCGCGCTGGCTTTAGCGGTGCATTCAAGGGCACTCGTAAAACTGATGTTTGTTGTGACGGCCAGAGTTGTATGCAGGGGAAATCTATATCGTCTATATCGTTGCTTTTTCCGATAGTAATATCTTGAAAGTTCATATCTAGATATAGATACGATAACGATATATCATTCAGCCCTAATGTAAACCAGGGCTCAACATCAAAAAAAATTCCCACTGGCCCCTTGGGCCAGTAGATCAGAGTTTTGCTGGCCCCTTCTATATTTTTATTGGCCCTGAAAGAAATATAAGGAAAACTTTTCCATTAAGCTGTATGTATTGTATACATTAGGATTAATCAATACAGCAAATGGAGTACATGAATTAAGAGCTAGAGAGCCCCTGGAGACATGCAAAATAACCAAATTGTCATTGTAACTATACATTTTTTATTGCAGTATATATATATATATATTTTTGTCCAACCAACAGTCGTATTCAATTATATGCAAGTTATTGTTATATATGACAAAGTAAATATATAATATAATATAAAAATAAATATAAAAATGTATATAACCTATTTAAAAACTGTAGCAAAAAAAAAATGATATATATATATATAAAACAAAAGATGAACATTTAACAAAGATACACATTATACAAGATATTTTGGCTTAATTTAGCCGTAGTCACGTGACATAGGTGTTTTGAATCACGGTTCGGATCGTTCGACTCGAAACATCTGCGCTTCGGATCGCGCAAAGCTTCGGAACTACAGTTTTGCGTCAGCCATCCCTGACGTGCACATGAAACCGGAAGTATAATTTACTCGTCTCGGTCTGTTTCGGAGCTCACGCGCTGCCTTTGGAATGACACCCAAATTCACTCATGACACAAGTCAAGCACTCGCACTTTGGATCTATCATTTATGAGCAAAGTTACGGTGATATATTAGCTAGCTAGTTGAGTAACTTACCTTCGACGTGCTACATCGGTGAGGTACTGAGAGCCAACGTCTAAGCCATTCTTCTTAAGAAGAGCGACCGTTATCTTGTAGGCAGTAAAGGGGAGCTCACTCTTCACGATATGGTAAGCAGTGTTTATTAGCCTCGTAGTTTTTTGCCATTTTAATACGCAATTAAAAAATTGAAGTAACATTGACACTCTTCGCGCCACTGGGTATGACATTTGTTTTGCCATTGCGGATGGACAATCACTGGCCCGACATACTCTTTTACTGGCCCCGGGCAAGGACTGTACGATTAATCGAAAAATAACCAAAACCGACATTCAGAACCTCTAACCGACGTATTTTTCCCATGTCGGTTATTTCGGTTTTCACGTGACTCCGCCCCGTCAGTCACATCAAGTGCAGTTTGCAGGCACACATAGAGATGCAGGAGCAGTTATCGGTGTTTATAGATGCCCAGAATCACTATAGTAACTGCATGTTTTACACAGTTTATACAGGTCAGTTAATTGCCGTTCTTATAGCCTACGCGCTGACACACACACACACACACACACACACACACACACACACAGAGAGAGAGAGAGAGAGAGACGGCGCGCGCAAGCCCCGAAGCCGCTTTCAGTTTCGTGCTCGTAAAGTTTGTCAAGTAAATGCGTTTAAACGCGACAACGCGCGCGCCCTGATGGCAGACCTATTTCACCTGCGTCCTCGCAAAGCTTTGTCATTTGTATGTGGTTTAAGCCCTGTCAGTTTGAACATTAAAGCGAGTTTCGACCATCAGATGTGTATTATGTTGAACTAATGCCTGATTTATTGTGACAAACGACCACTCAGACAGAATCTCGCACATCACGCGAAGATCGCGCGCAGAGATAGCAGCGCAAAAACGCAGGATCAACACTATCCTGTGACTAAAGTAAAGTCACTAAAGTAGCTTAGAAACTCAACCGTTATAGGCTTATATTTTAATACCTTTGAAGTAAGTACAAACCACAGCTTCAGAATGAATAGAGACGGTTTGAGTAATTCACACACACAATCACTCTCTCATTAATGCATCCAAATAAATGTAATGTAGGTCTACAGTGTTAATGTATCTGTATCTGATGACAAACAAACAACAAACAAACAGAACAACAAACAGAAATCTGCTACATAGACAATAACTGCTGAAAGTCAACCGTTTCCTTCAAGTATTTTAAAATCACAAAGAAATGCACTTTCATTAGAAAAAAAAAATCCACCTTTAATAGTAGAAAATATTTACAGTACAAACCTTATCAGTGAACTTACTCAAAAACCTTATGAGGGCAAAAAAAAAAGAAGCAAAATAATCGTTCACTAATCGTAATCGAGGTCAAATGTTCAATTAATCAAGGTTTTTATTTTTGGTCAAATCGTTACAGCCCTACCCCGGGCCATTGCTTATGTCGAGCCCTGGTAAACATCCCAAAAGTACCGAAAAAAGGTACCGGTACCCATGGGCGTCAGTTTGGTTTGAAATGTGCTGGGGACAGAGACGCATTCAGAAGTGCATTTTCAGAAGTGCTGGGTAAAAAAAAATTTCGCTTTCGCGCAGGTCATGTTTTGAAAGACTTTGTCCTGCAGCTTACTAATGTAAATAAATAAAATGTCAGATGAGAGACATATTGCGGGTCTTTTAGCTTACTCATCTTACTTATCTTACTCATGCCGACGAAAGCGCCCCGCGAATTCTTTAATATTTTTCATTTTTGCAATTTTTTTTACCACTTCATTATCAGAGTCCCACTGGAGCCCGTGTTTTTTTTTATCCTCCCTATTACACATTAGTTACAGCCATTAAAATAGTTCAGTTTTGTTTTTAATGTCAAAGTAGATATATTTCGTTTTGTTTCTTTATTAAGTTAATTTAGAAAAATGTTTAAAGCATTTAATGTTTGTTAAACTAAAGTTTTTGCTTTTTAAGTGACGACCAAGCGGCCAGCGGCCGACAGTGAGTTAACCCAACACTTTAGCCTCTGAAATCAACACTTGACTTGTCTTGCTTATTAAATCCATAAAAAACACTTAAAGCATCGTTTAAACGTTTAGCCTATTATCACCACCATCACAGTAAAAAGGCATTTTTGACAAGATGAGGCAGGCAGATCACAACGGCGCGCGCAAACAAAACGGGCTACACAATCTAAACAAATAATTAAAAATAAAAAACATGCTGGTTGTCTTACCTTAGGCTACACCTCTCCGCGAAATGAATATATATACGATCTTCAATTCCCGTGCTATATGCACATTTAACGGAGTTCATGTCAACGAAATCAACCGATATGAGTATTTTATTCATCAGCTCTTTTCAACACCAAAGACCGCATTATGAGAACGAGCGACCTAAACACTGGTAAGAGCATTTAGTCTCATTAATTTTAATGAAGATGATTGTGCTTTTGAGCATCTAATACTTAGCTTATTTTCAGTTTCACTTGTGGCAGTTTGCGTGTTGGCTTGCTTTACTCATTTGCGGCGATGCGTGTTGCATAGCGCCGTCCTATAGCCTAAAAAAGCCCGAAGCCCGGCCCGCGTCTGAGGTAGGCTATGACTGGAAAATTGGCCCGAAGCCCGGCCCTAGGGCGTAAAAAAGTCGGGGCCCGTCGGGCTCGGGCAGAAATGTAGGGCTCTACTTTGAGTAAGGCTGAAAGCGTCTTTCTTTTTAATACATTTCTTGAATGTCTCAATTACAGTAGGCCTAGCCTATAGATAATTATGATATTTGTGGCTGCACCGGGGTCCGTCATTACGCTAAATCATGAGCGGTCCATGGCACCTGCTACCCATGGCTGTTAACAACTGTATAGGCTACATCAATCAATTACAACAATTTCGTGTTATGGGCACTGCCACTGATACAGGCAGCGGAAGAGCCTATTTTACGGAGCTTGCTTCTGCTTTTCAAACGTTTTTACAACAAAAGATGTCGTTAAAACGACATAAGATCTCGTTATTATGAGAAAAGATGTAGTTAAAACGACATAAGATATCGTTATTACGACACAATTGAGAGAACAAATAATATGTGTGTGTCAGCAATGCTTCACCGCAAAATTGAACTCGAGGTTTATAAAAAAAAAATAAAAAAAAAAAGTGGTGGGTACAAAAGGACTCATGACGAAATCTGGTGGGTACGCGTCCCCCCGTCCCCCCCGCAATCGACGCCTATGCCGGTACCGAATTTCAGGTTAAAATGATAGTGTTGATGAGGTGTGGTTCTGCGCTCACCCTCTGCCTGTAACAGGCATCAGCGTTGGGGTTCAGTCCCATGAGGGCCTGCTCGTCCATGATGGCAGATAGCGCCGACTCGCAGGCCATATGTGGGTTAGCTGCTGTCCTTGATCAGTGTATTCCCAATCTCCACACAGGACACACACATCTGAGAGAGACACACACACACACATGAGTCAGGCGGAAATAAAGGAGTGTACAGGTGAACAATGACGGATATAATGTTGAAACATACAATACAACACTCACTGTTTATCAAGCACTTGAACAGTTCGAGATCATTAAAGGCACAGTGTGTAATTACTCAACTCAAAGGCGTGTCTTGACTCGAGTGGGCGGAGCTTGTGTGTGTGTGTGTGTGTGTGTGTGTGTGTGTGTGTAACGCAGCGCTGTTCGATCATATCATACACATGTGAGTGTGTTAAAGTGACGTTATTCTGTCCATCATTGATCCAAACAGTGTCTAATAAATCACATCAGATATTAAAACGGCGCTAGTGTTGCCATGGTTACTACACAATAAAACGCGGGGATGATGTCACTGTTAGGCGACGCACACACACATGGGCCGTGTCCTCGTTAAAATCTATGATTTCTATTAGGGCTGGGTAAAAAAAAATATCGTTTCTCACTTTAACAAAACAATATCGATTCTTAAATCCCAAGAATCGATTAGTCTATTTTTTTTTTACTGTGAAATAGTTACTAGAAATATTAACTCTAGAGAGGAGCATTTTGCTAATTATATGCACCACATTACATAGGATATTCATTGTCAATGTTCTTCAATATTTAATAAATCTGGCAAGTTTTTATGACAGCCACCCTTTAAATGTTTATATTTAAAAAAAACGAATTGGAGTAGAACTATGATTATGTAATTGTAAAGTTAATATTATAACTATTATTATATATATAAAAAAACATAATTTAGTTTCATTTAAATGTTTGTATACAAATCAGTTAATTTTTCCCTTCAATATTAGTAGGCTAATGTAGTATAAACTGACTACCATAGTTTACAATATTAGTTTTCCTTGAGAAAATGTTCCATGTATTATACCTGATATATATCCAAAATAATCCATATTGAATCGAAAGCTTGTGAATCGAAATCGAATCGAATTGTGAAATGTGTGTCAATACACATCCCTAACAGCCCTAATTTCTATGATTTATCATTTGTGACAAGGTCAACACAATATATAACACTGACCCAAAAATATTACATATTGCACCTTTAATGATCAAACGAAATCCATGTTGTTCAAAGTGGATTTCTGTGTGTGAGTTTACTAAAGCAGAGTTTAAAAACTTACAAAAGAAAATCTGTATACATTTATTTTTCTATGTTATAATAAACTGTATACATTTATTTTTCAATGTGATGTTATAATAACGTTTCATTATATGATCACCAGTCATACAATCACATGAATGTTTTGTTGACAAAATATAGATAATAGTGAATTAAAATAAAGGAGCGTAAACAGTTATGCAATTACTAAAAAATTATAAATAAAATGACCTCATCAGAAAAACAACAACAGTGACCAAACACACACACACACACACTTCACGCTGAATCAGCACTTTCTCCTTCATTCCCTCTTTCATTGTGTGTTTTAACAATAGTACCCAAATATAATATATTATAGTTTTAGGACGTGTTACCGATGTATTTTGATATGTACACCATATGTCTGGAGTGTAAATGCTGTCCATCACCTGACAGAACCAAAATAACTACATTTTCTGATGCAACCCGGGCTCAATAGTGAGTTTAATCAAAGCCAAATGATCCGATTTTCACCATACGATAACATTTACCTCAGATATTATTCTTTATTGTTGTTATTTTTCTTGTATCATCAAAAGAACACTTTCTGCGCGCTCGCGCTGCTGCTGCTAACCGACAAGCGTGTCACGCGCGTGCCGAATCTCAGCGAACGTGGCGTGACAAGACTGAGAAAACACGCCGAAATAACGACAAACCGCCGTTAAACAGCCGAACTGACACGCGTGGGTGGCGTTAAACCGCCCGCGTGCGTAGTTTAACGCGTTATCGGCTTAATTGGTGGATCAAATTGTTGTGAATGTGATGATGACAGACGGCTCGCGCACCAGCACCATCCGCGCGCGCTGTCCTGTCAGACAAAAGACCCGCGCGTAACTTTCCTCTGAATGAATAAAACACGCCGCGACAGTGTAAATGTACGGATTTGGTTGAGGTTACCGCGCCTTACCGTGAACTTTACCGCTCCATCATCATCCGCCCCGCTCAAGTGACTCAGTGCGCATGCAACAGATTCAACAGCGGCGTGTCGGGCCGAGCGGATGTGTCGGGCACGAGGACAGGAAGAACTTCAGCACGTAAACGTGCGCGCGCACGCACGCTTTACGTGTGTAAATCAAATGGGGACGTATCATTTTATTTTTATTTTTTTTATTTTTTTTATTAGTGTAAATCAAATGGGGACGTATCATTTTATTATTTTTTTTTTATTTTTTTTTATTAAATGCATAAAGGAACAATAACAACAATTTTCATCATTGTCATACCACAATAAAGGAATAATACACCAAGGTACTTCAGTCAAGATTAATCTTCAAGTCCTTAAACACAGCCATTGTTCTCGTAGCTTTTACGTTTTTAGAAAACTCAATGGATTCAAAATACATTTTCACCTCAAGTTTAAATCTGAAAAAACTAGGTTTACAGTTAGAAAATGTACATTTATGAATGTGATATTTGGCTAACAGAAAAATAAGATTTATAAAATAAATATAATTTTTCTCTTTACCTTCATGAAAACCAAAAATTACATTTTTATAAGTAAATTCAAAATTTGGATTAACGTAACCTTTGATAAAGTCACACACATCACACCAAAATGTCACTGTGTGAGAGCAATTCCAAAATAAATGTAAAGTAGATTCAGGTTTCTCTAAACAGAAAGAACAGAGGGTATTAATGTCATTTTTAAGTCTTTTGAGATAGCACTTATCTGGATAAAACCTATGAATTAACTTAAAGTTAATTTCTCTCATTTTGTTGGTTATCAAATATTTGTGAGGCAATGTCCAAACTTTTTTCCAGGGAATATTATTTACAAAACCATTCCAGTAAGAAATGACATAAGGCACAGAAACAATCTCCTCCTGAAACAAGACTCTAATTTTCTTATTGTTTTTTGATTTAGATGTAGAAAGGCACTGTTTACCAACAAATGTTTTGCACAGATCCACCGAGTGATAAGAGGATGAAAAAGAAAATCCTTTATAAAGCATAAGAACTCCTTGTGGCACTGCATCAGCAACAATTGCAAACTCTTTTGGAGTAACAGGAATCCCTAAGAACTCAGAATAATTACAGATTGAACCATTTTGATTAAAAAGTTGAGATACAAAAATAATACCATTTTTAAACCAACTATCAAAGAAAAGAGATTTATGTTTATACAGTAGGTTCTTATTATTCCAAATTATATATGAGTGAGGTGTAAAATTGTGTTTAAAAATGAGGGACCACGCTAATAACATTTGCCTATGAAAAAGGGATAATTTGATCGGGATTTTAATTATGTTATAATTACAAGTTAATACAAATTTTAAACGGAGAAAATAACATTAGGGATCAGATTCCAGATAGAAGAGGGCTTATTAATACAATTCTTTATCCAATTTATTTTAAAGGTGTTGTTTAAAGTGGTAAAATCAAGAAAGTTTAAACCCCCCTTCTCAACGGTGTTCATAAGTACAGATTTTCGAACAAAATGAGTTTTATTCTTCCAAACAAAGTTGAGGAGCATTGTATCAATTTTTCTTAGAATTTTTCTTTTTCATACTTTTGTGTACTTTCAATTAGTGGATTAAAATTTAACGGGCATCTTTCTAATTCATTCTATGTTATAATAACACCTAAATATGAAACCTGATCTTTAATTTGAATATTACAAATTTCTGACAAATTACACTCTTTGATGGACATCAATTCGCATTTTGAAAGGTTCAAAAATAAGCCTGACGCTTTGGAGAATTGCTGGATATACTCTAGTGCTAACAGAACTTGGTTGGCATCGTGCAAGAAAAGTGTGGTATCATCAGCCGACTGACTGATGAGTATTTGTTTGTCAGCAATAGAGATACCACGAAGACCACTATTAGAAATATAAGAACAAAATATCTGGGAAACTAGTAAAAACAAATAAGGGGATATTGGACATCCCTGTCTGATACCACGTGACAAGTTAAACCTCGGAGAAGTACCATATTTTAATTTGATTGTACTATTACAGTTGTAATACAAAGTTCTTATAGCCTTACAGAAATATTCACCAAAACCAAATTTTTGCAATGATCGTATCATTTTATTTTATATAAAGCTTTATATAACGAATGAACAATAAAGTAACATGTTTTGTAATTATATATATATATATATATATATATACTAAAACTTTATTATATTAAAAAAGTAATAAATAAAATGAAATAACAGTAATTAACGAAGTAAATATATAATACATCTAAAAGTACAGTAAAACGACTAGAGAAAAGAAGCGTATATGTAAAGTATAAATTGAGTCTTTATGGAATAAACATTATAAATGCCGTTTAAATTTGGGGAATTTGCCTTCCCTCGCACAAGGACGATAATGTTCCTTGCGCTACATATTAAACCTGTTATAAAATAAAATAAAAATGAATAATAATAAACCTGTTGTGTTTATTTCTTTCCACTAGAGGCCGCTGTTCACCAACTGACGAGGCGCGACCGTTACAGTCTCAGGTAATGTTAGTGACAGAGCCGAACTAACACATTTGTACCTTTTATTTACCCCTAAAGGGTGTATATTATTACCGTAAATGTGCATAAGCTACCCTTTGAAAGGGAACTACCATCCCAGTGACCGTTTCTGTACCTTTTTTTACCTGAGAGTAAAGACTCACTGATAACAATCCGTTCAAACCGGAAGTAGAATGGAACATCATTTCGCGCTCTTTTTTTATTTTTATTATTAGGCTATTTTATTTATTTTTGCGATTTTTACCGTTATTTTTACAGGACAGGTGGTGGGATTGACATACTCAAAAAAAAAACACACACACACACACACACATATATATATATATATATATATATATATATATATATATATAGCCCAGAAGAGAGAGACTTATTTATCTGCTAAAAAAATATCTTTAAGGTCAAGAAACAGACAATATTTTGATTTAATTGGGTCATACCATTTTTATTATTCACACAATTCTCACAGCAGGTATTTCGATGTGATTAGAGATATTTTCTTGATATTAGATTAGAGCAAAAATCAGACGTTTTTGAACGTCTTTAAAGGGATAGTTCCCCCAAAAACGGAAAATATCCCATGATTTACTCGCCCTCAAGTCATTCTATAGATGGATGGATGCACTTTTATGATGGACAGATGCACTTTTATGATGGACAGATGCACTTTTATGTTGGACGGATGAACTTTTATGATGGATGGATGCACTTTTATGATGGATAAATGCACTTTTATGATGGACAGATGCACTTTTATGATGGACATATGCACTTTTATGATGGATAGATGCACTTTTATGATGGATAGATGCACTTTTATGATGATGGATGCACTTTTATGATGATAGATGCACTTTTATGATGGATAGATGCACTTTTATGATGGACAGATGCACTTTTATGATGGATAGATGCACTTTTATGATGGACAGATGCACTTTTATGATGGACAGATGCACTTTTATGATGGATAGATGCACTTTTATGTTGGACGGATGCACTTTTATGATGGACAGATGCACTTTTATGATGGATAGATGCACTTTTATGATGGACAGATGCACTTTTATGATGGACAGATGCACTTTTATGATGGACAGATGCACTTTTATGTTGGACGGATGCACTTTTATGATGGACAGATGCACTTTTATGATGGACAGATGCACTTTTATGATGGACAGATGCACTTTTATGTTGGACGGATGCACTTTTATGATGGATAGATGCACTTTTATGATGGATAGATGCACTTTTATGATGGACGGATGCACTTTTATGATGGATAGATGCACTTTTATGATGGACAGATGCACTTTTATGATGGACAGATGCACTTTTATGATGGACAGATGCACTTTTATGATGGACAGATGCACTTTTATGATGGACAGATGCACTTTTATGATGGATAGATGCACTTTTATGATGGACGGATGCACTTTTATGATGGATAGATGCACTTTTATGATGGACAGATGCACTTTTATGATGGACAGATGCACTTTCATGATGGACAGATGCACTTTTATGATGGACAGATGCACTTTTATGATGGACAGATGCACTTTTATGATGGATAGATGCACTTTTATGATGGATAGATGCACTTTTATGATGGACGGATGCACTTTTATGATGGACAGATGCACTTTTATGATGGATAGATGCACTTTTATGATGGACAGATGCACTTTTATGATGGACAGATGCACTTTTATGATGGATAGATGCACTTTTATGATGGATAGATGCACTTTTATGATGGATAGATGCACTTTTATGATGGACAGATGCACTTTTATGTTGGACGGATGCAGTTTTATGATGGATAAATGCACTTTTATGATGGACAGATGCACTTTTATGATGGACAGATGCACTTTTATGTTGGACGGATGCAGTTTTATGATGGATAAATGCACTTTTATGATGGACAGATGCACTTTTATGATGGATAGATGCACTTTTATGATGGACAGATGCTCTTTTATGATGGACAGATGCACTTTTATGATGGATAGATGCACTTTTATGATGGACAGATGCTCTTTTATGATGGATAAATGCACTTTTATGATGGACGGATGCACTTTTATGATGGACAGATGCACTTTTATGATGGATAGATGCACTTTTATGATGGACAGATGCTCTTTTATGATGGATAAATGCACTTTTATGATGGATAGATGCACTTTTATGATGGACGGATGCACTTTTATGATGGATAGATGCACTTTTATGTTGGACAGATGCACTTTTATGATGGATAGATGCACTTTTATGATGGACGGATGCACTTTTATGATGGATAGATGCACTTTTATGATGGACAGATGCACTTTTATGATGGATAGATGCACTTTTATGATGGACAGATGCACTTTTATGATGGACAGATGCACTCTTATGATGGATAGATGCACTTTTATGATGGACGGATGCTCTTGTATGATGGATAGATGCACTTTTATGTTGGACGGATGCACTTTTATGATGGACAGATGCACTTTTATGATGGATAGATGCACTTTTATGATGGACGGATGCACTTTTATGATGGATAGATGCACTTTTATGTTGGACGGATGCACTTTTATGATGGACAGATGCACTTTTATGATGGATAGATGCACTTTTATGATGGACAGATGCACTTTTATGATGGACAGATGCACTCTTATGATGGATAGATGCACTTTTATGATGGACAGATGCTCTTGTATGATGGATAGATGCACTTTTATGTTGGACGGATGCACTTTTATGATGGATAGATGCACTTTTATGATGGACAGATGCACTTTTATGATGAATAGATGCACTTTTATGATGAATAGATGCACTTTTATGGTGGTCGGATGCACTTTTATGATGGACAGATGCACTTTTATGATGAATAGATGCACTTTTATGATGAATAGATGCACTTTTATGGTGGTCGGATGCACTTTTATGATGGACAGATGCACTTTTATGATGGATAGATGCACTTTTATGATGAATAGACGCACTATTATGATGGACAGATGCACTTTTATGATGGACAGATGCACTTTTATGATGGACGGATGCACTTTTATGATGGACAGATGCACTTTTATGATGGACAGACGCACTTTTATGATGACAGATGCACTTTTATGATGGACGGATGCACTTTTATGATGGACAGATGCACTTTTATGATGGACGGATGCACTTTTATGATGGATAGATGCACTTTTATGATAGACAGACGCACTTTTATGATGGATAGATGCTCTTTTATGATGAATAGATGCACTTTTATGGTGGTCGGATGCACTTTTATGATGGACAGATGCACTTTTATGATGGACAGATGCACTTTTATGATGGATAGATGCACTTTTATGATGAATAGACGCACTATTATGATGGACAGATGCACTTTTATGATGGACAGATGCACTTTTATGATGGATAGATGCACTTTTATGATGAATAGACGCACTATTATGATGGACAGATGCACTTTTATGATGGACGGATGCACTTTTATGATGGATAGATGCACTTTTATGATGGACAGACGCACTTTTATGATGGACAGATGCACTTTTATGATGGATAGATGCACTTTTATGATGGACAGACGCACTTTTATGATGGACGGATGCACTTTTATGATGGATAGACGCACTATTATGATGGACAGATGCACTTTTATGATGGACGGATGCACTTTTATGATAGACAGACGCACTTTTATGATGGACAGATGCACTTTTATGATGAATAGATGCACTTTATGATGGACAGATGCACTTTATGATGGATAGATGCACTTTTATGATGAACAGATGCACTTTTATGATGGACAGATGCACTTTTATGATGGATAGATGCACTTTTATGATGAATAGATGCACTTTATGATGGACAGATGCACTTTTATGATGGACGGATGCACTTTTATGATGGATAGATGCACTTTTATGATGGATGGATGGATGGATTATTAACTTCAAATATTAACTGTCATTATAAAGTGTGGTAGAGCAGGACATTATTAATATAACTCTGATTGTGTCCATCTGACAGAAGAGTGTCACACACACCTCGGATGACTCGAGTGAGAGTAAATCATGGGATAATTTTCATTTTTGGGTGAACTCTCCCTTTAACTGCTCTGAAAATCACACTCGGCTCTCTTTGTTATTAAAAGATTGGAAGGTGGGATTTAAAACACAGCCCTGAGAGCCAAGGCCCGTTTTTCTCCTCTCTGTCGGCGGCCGGCCCGTCAGTGTTTGTTTAAACGGAAAGCTTTTTCATCACAATCCGTGGAGCCGTGTTGAAAAGCAATCGGCTCACACACACACACACACACACACACACACTACCTCATTCCTGCCTCACAGGGTGTGTGAGATCGCCGTGCGCAGGTACAGAGCCGCTGGCTCGGCAGGAAATCCTCTGAACCAATAATCCTGGGTAATTTTCATGGCTCGCAGAAGACGCCCATCTAAATTGTACAGATGTTTCCCACGCTCGCGGCCCGATTGATTTCCCTGCTGGAGGAGGTAATTGTCCGATCCAGTTCACTCGGACAACGCGAAAACTCCGGTTTACCGACTCGAGTCATGATTTCTTCTTCACGAGAGCAAACCGCAGCCAGTGCGGCGATGAAATTACTGTGAAAATCAGCCTTTGGTTGGCGCAGTAATTAGGTCAATTAAATAACACACATCGTCCCCCAAAGCACGTCCATTCTTTACACTAAGTGTGTTTGACGATATGCTTTCTTCCCCGCGCAACATCAAAGAAACACTCAGACTTTCCACCATTACGCCTTCATTCTCTCTCCGTCTTGTTCCCACACGCTGATAGAGTTTTACAGGTGGGGTTTCATTCCCGTATGATTATTTATCCTGCTTTTCCTCCCGGAGGATCTCCACAGAAGTCCTGCCAGCTCTGAAATAACGTCCGAGGCCTCTGTGTCGTCTCTGACCCGCCTGTCACAACAGCTGATTATTAGTCTGAAAGGCTTTGAAATCAGCTCAACTCCTTCACAGTTATGGTACATTTAGTCATTCACTAGAACACATTTGTGCACTGGAAAATGCTCAGAAGACTACGCCTATAGAAACTTGTTTTCCGCCAAAAAAAAACAACAAAAAAAAAACAACAACTTTTAATATCACAATTCTGACTCATTCTTGAAACTGGGTCATTTCTGGTATCCGGGGACTTTTGGCCATCTGGACAAACACTGATAACGGTGGACTAACACTGATAACGGTGGACTAACACTGATAACGGTGGACAAACACTGATAACGGTGGACTAACACTGATAACGGTGGACTAACACTGATAACGGTGGACAAACACTGATAACGGTGGACAAACACTGATAACGGTGGACAAACACTGATAACGGTGGACTAACACTGATAACGGTGGACTAACACTGATAACGGTGGACTAACACTGATAACGGTGGACAAACACTGATAACGGTGGACTAACACTGATAACGGTGGACTAACACTGATAACGGTGGACTAACACTGATAACGGTGGACAAACACTGATAACGGTGGACTAACACTGATAACGGTGGACAAACACTGATAACGGTGGACAAACACTGATAACGGTGGACAAACACTGATAACGGTGGACTAACACTGATAACGGTGGACAAACACTGATAACGGTGGACAAACACTGATAACGGTGGACTAACACTGATAACGGTGGACTAACACTGATAACGGTGGACAAACACTGATAACGGTGGACTAACACTGATAACGGTGGACAAACACTGATAACGGTGGACAAACACTGATAACGGTGGACTAACACTGATAACGGTGGACTAACACTGATAACGGTGGACTAACACTGATAACGGTGGACAAACACTGATAACGGTGGACAAACACTGATAACGGTGGACAAACACTGATAACGGTGGACTAACACTGATAACGGTGGACTAACACTGATAACGGTGGACTAACACTGATAACGGTGGACAAACACTGATAACGGTGGACTAACACTGATAACGGTGGACAAACACTGATAACGGTGGACTAACACTGATAACGGTGGACAAACACTGATAACGGTGGACTAACACTGATAACGGTGGACAAACACTGATAACGGTGGACTAACACTGATAACGGTGGACAAACACTGATAACGGTGGACTAACACTGATAACGGTGGACAAACACTGATAACGGTGGACTAACACTGATAACGGTGGACTAACACTGATAACGGTGGACTAACACTGATAACGGTGGACAAACACTGATAACGGTGGACTAACACTGATAACGGTGGACTAACACTGATAACGGTGGACTAACACTGATAACGGTGGACTAACACTGATAACGGTGGACAAACACTGATAACGGTGGACTAACACTGATAACGGTGGACTAACACTGATAACGGTGGACTAACACTGATAACGGTGGACTAACACTGATAACGGTGGACTAACACTGATAACGGTGGACAAACACTGATAACGGTGGACAAACACTGATAACGGTGGACTAACACTGATAACGGTGGACAAACACTGATAACGGTGGACAAACACTGATAACGGTGGACTAACACTGATAACGGTGGACTAACACTGATAACGGTGGACAAACACTGATAACGGTGGACAAACACTGATAACGGTGGACAAACACTGATAACGGTGGACAAACACTGATAACGGTGGACTAACACTGATAACGGTGGACAAACACTGATAACGGTGGACTAACACTGATAACGGTGGACAAACACTGATAACGGTGGACAAACACTGATAACGGTGGACTAACACTGATAACGGTGGACAAACACTGATAACGGTGGACTAACACTGATAACGGTGGACTAACACAGATAACGGTGGACTAACACTGATAACGGTGGACTAACACTGATAACGGTGGACTAACACTGATAACGGTGGACTAACACTGATAACGGTGGACAAACACTGATAACGGTGGACAAACACTGATAACGGTGGACAAACACTGATAACGGTGGACTAACACTGATAACGGTGGACTAACACTGATAACGGTGGACTAACACTGATAACGGTGGACAAACACTGATAACGGTGGACTAACACTGATAACGGTGGACTAACACTGATAACGGTGGACAAACACTGATAACGGTGGACTAACACTGATAACGGTGGACTAACACTGATAACGGTGGACTAACACTGATAACGGTGGACTAACACTGATAACGGTGGACTAACACTGATAACGGTGGACAAACACTGATAACGGTGGACTAACACTGATAACGGTGGACTAACACTGATAACGGTGGACAAACACTGATAACGGTGGACAAACACTGATAACGGTGGACTAACACTGATAACGGTGGACAAACACTGATAACGGTGGACTAACACTGATAACGGTGGACTAACACTGATAACGGTGGACTAACACTGATAACGGTGGACAAACACTGATAACGGTGGACAAACACTGATAACGGTGGACAAACACTGATAACGGTGGACAAACACTGATAACGGTGGACAAACACTGATAACGGTGGACAAACACTGATAACGGTGGACTAACACTGATAACGGTGGACTAACACTGATAACGGTGGACAAACACTGATAACGGTGGACTAACACTGATAACGGTGGACTAACACTGATAACGGTGGACAAACACTGATAACGGTGGACTAACACTGATAACGGTGGACAAACACTGATAACGGTGGACAAACACTGATAACGGTGGACAAACACTGATAACGGTGGACAAACACTGATAACGGTGGACAAACACTGATAACGGTGGACTAACACTGATAACGGTGGACTAACACTGATAACGGTGGACAAACACTGATAACGGTGGACAAACACTGATAACGGTGGACAAACACTGATAACGGTGGACTAACACTGATAACGGTGGACTAACACTGATAACGGTGGACAAACACTGATAACGGTGGACAAACACTGATAACGGTGGACTAACACTGATAACGGTGGACTAACACTGATAACGGTGGACAAACACTGATAACGGTGGACAAACACTGATAACGGTGGACTAACACTGATAACGGTGGACAAACACTGATAACGGTGGACAAGAGTTTTGGAGATGTTCTGACCCAGTCGTCTAGCCGTCACAATCTGGCCCTTGTCAAACTCACTCAAATTCTTACTCTTGCCCATTTTTCCTGCTTCTAACACATCAACTCTGAGGACAAAATGTTCACTTGCTGCCTAATATATCCCACCCACTAACAGATCATCAGTGTTATTCACTTCACCAGTCATATTGTTATGCCGGATCGGTGCATATCTCTTTATAACTCGTTTATATCGCTAAGAAAAAAGTCTGAGCTGTGAGTTTTAAACCTGCATTTGCTTGATAAAAAAAAACAGTAAGAAAAAAGCAAGTTTACGTCTCACATTTCGTTTTAGTGTCAGTTTACTTGCCATTTTTTGTTTTGCTGAATGCATCAGTGGATCGTCATGTTTGAGTCGTGTGTGTGTGTGTGTGTGTGTGTGTGTGGTCTGACTGGGTCACTTTACAGTGTGTCGACAGATCTGTTGGGATGTTATCCTGAAATGATCCCAAGATGAGTGAATAGTTCTTGTATCCTGTAAAAGTTGCAGCTGGAAAGTGGGAAAAACGACCAAATCCCATCCGTTGTGCTGATCTCAGCCTTCATGAACTGCTTGTGTGACTCTCATCAAAGGCAAACAAATAAATGTCAGAGAATTTGAATGAATTCCCAGCATGCCAAGCGCCAAAGACCCCCTCCGCCATGGAAAAGTTGAACGTGAACGTTTTGGAGCGTTCCTCTGATTTGTGTGCCGATTGAAAGCATACAACTCGAATAAACCCACATGAAAAAATACTATAGAATATTATAGTAAAATTACTCTTGTAAATATTATAGTGTTTTTGAACCGTACTATAGTAAATATACTACAGTAAATTAACAAAGTGTAGTAAATACTATAATATACTACAATTTACTGTAGTATCTTTTAGGGCTGTCAAAAGATTAATCGCGATTAATCGCATCCAAAATAAAAGTTTGTGTTTACATAATATATGTGTGTGTACTCTGTTAATTATTATTTTTATATAAATACACACACAAGCATGTATATATTTAAGAAAAAAATATTATTTTTTATATATAAAACATTTATATTTATTATAGATTATATAAATGTATATACAGTATATACATGCAAATATTTCTTAAATATATACATGCTTGTGTGTGTTTTTATATATAAATAATAATTAACAGATTACACACACATATATTATGTGAACACAAACTTTTATTTTGGATGCGATTAATCTTTTGACAGCCCTAATATCTTTACTATAGTATGGTTCAAAAACACTATAGTATTTACTAGAGTCATTTTACTATTCTATAGTAATTTTTCATGTGGGAAGCTAGAGTTTTATTTAGCACATTGAAAGCATACAACTCGAATAAACCCACATGAAAAAATACTATAGAATATTACAGTGAAATTACTCTAAATATTATAGTGTTTTTGAACCGTACTATAGTAAATATACTACAGTAAATTAACAACGTGTAGTAAATACTATAAAATACTACAATTTACTGTAGTAAAGTTACTATAGTACGGTTCAAAAACACTATAGTATGTACTAGAGTAATTTTAATATAGTAATTTTTCATGTGGGAAGCTAGAGTTTTATTTAGCACATGAGAAAACAAGACATGTCTTCCGTACGCAATAAATAAAAGAGCAGGATTTTTAAGAGAATCTCGCTGAGCAAGTTAGTTAAACGGAACTGTTGACATGTTTATAGCGGCTACCTGAAAAATAACACATCTGGTTTAACGGTACAAACATTTGCAGGAAACTCTATCGCCCCCTCGAGTGCTGAGGTTTGCTGCCACCACAGTAGCTCAAGAACACATTAAGTGCGTCTGAGACTGCCAAGAGCTCGCCGGGCCTTCGGGCCTTCATCTGCGATCGCGGTTTCCACACCGGACTGGCGTTCAAACGCTGTCCGTTCACCACGGCTCGATCTCCAGAAGCTTTTCCACACTTTTCCCCCCATGGAATATTTTTCCCGTCCGCACAGGAGCAACATCAGAAGAACATGGACGAGAGAACACACTCGGCTGAAGCTTTCCTTGTTCTGTCACACACTCGCTCTGAACTTGATACACACACACACACACACACACACACACACACACACACACACACACACACACACACACACTCACTCACTCTCTCTCTGAACCTGATACACACACAAACACACACTGTCTGACACAATCAAATACTACACACACATTCTCTGAACCTGAGATACACACAATCAAATACCACACACACACTCTGAATCCGAGATACACACAATCAAATACCACACACACTCACTCTATCTGAACCTGATACACACAATCAAACAACACACACACTCTGAACCCGAGATACACACAATCAAATATCACACACACACACACACACACTCTCTCTCTCTCTCTGAACCTGAGATACACACACACACACACACTCTCTCTCTGAACCCGATACACACAATCAAATACACACACACTCTCTCAACCCGATACACACAATCAAATACCACACACACTCTCTCTCTCTGAACCTGAGTAACACACAATCAATCAAACACACACACACACTCTTAACCTGATACACAATCAAATACACACACACACACACACACACACACACACTCTCTCTCTCTGAACCTGATACACACAATCAAATACACACACACACTGAACCTGATACACACAATCAAATACACATACTCTCTCTCTCTCTCTCTCTCTCTCTGAACCTGATACACACAATCAAATACACATACTCTCTCTCTCTCTCTCTCTCTCTCTGAACCTGATACACACAATCAAATACACACACACACACTCTCTCTCTCTCTCTCTGAACCTGAGTAACACACAACCAAATACACACACACACACACACTCTGAACCTGAGATACACACAATCAAATACACACACACACTCTGAACCTGATACACACAATCAATTACCACACACACACACTCTGAACCTGAGATACACACAATCAAATACACACACACACACACACACACACACACACACACACACACACACACACACACACACACACACACACACACACACACACACACACACACACTCAACTCTCTGAGCCTGATATACACAAAATCGAATATACACACACTCTCTCTCTCACACACACACATATACACACACAGAAGTCCGGACACTGCAGGAAAAGTCAGAAGTTTAATTCATTCAGTACAGGGTTTTTTTTTCTCTCAGTGCAAAACAACAAGAGTTATTCTATAACGTGTGCTGGTCTGTGTGTGGTTGTGTTCTCAGCTGCAGCCCAAAGGAGGCGCTCTCTCTCTCTCCTTCTCTCTCTCTCTCTCTCTCTCTCCTTCTCTCTCTCTCTCTCTCTCTCTCTCTCTCTCTCTCTCTCTCTCTCTCTCTCTCTCTCTCTCCTCGAGCACAGGCTGATGTGAGGGTGGATGATGTGGGGCTCGTCCAGGTCAGCAGGAAAGAAACCCAAAATAAACACATATACAAAAGCGTCTCCAAACCCCAGTGAGCTGATCTGGAATGCTCTGCACAGAGACCACTGACGAGCTGAACAACATTAAATAAATGGACAAATATGGGGTTCAAACATTTCTCTCATCTCATTTCTCTCATCTTCACTCACATATTTGAATTGCATATTAGCGATGCACCGATGTGACAATTTTGGCCGATAACAGTAACGGATAATTCTTTATATTTAAAAGCTGATAACCGATATATTGGCCGATAAATCAGAATTTTTATATAATTTTTGAGAGTCTGATTAAAGCTGATAACCGATATATTGGCCGATAAATCAGAATTTTTATATAATTCTTGAGAGTCTGATTAAAGCTGATAACCGATATATTGGCCGATAAATACATTTTAATAAAATTTTTGACAGTATGATTAAAGCCGATAACCGATATATTGGCCGATAAATCAGAATTTTTATATAATTCTTGAGAGTCTGATTAAAGCTGATAACCGATATATTGGCCGATAAATTCATTTTAATATAATTTTGACAGTATGATTAAAGCCGATAACCGATATATTGGCCAATAAATCTAAATTTTTATATAATTTTTGAGAGTCTGATTAAAGCTGATAACCGATATATTGGCCGATAAATAAAAATTTTGATATAATTTTTGAGAGTCTGATTAAAGCTGATAACCGATATATTGGCCGATAAATAAAAATTTTGATATAATTTTTGAGAGTCTGATTAAAGCCAATAACGGATATATTGGCCGGTAAATAAAAAAATTAATATAATTTTTGAGTCTGATTAAAGCTGATAACCGATATATTGGCCAATAAATCCACATTTTTATATACTTTTTGAGAGTCTGATTAAAGCTGATAACCGATATATTGGCCGATAAATCAGAATTTTTATATAATTCTTGAGAGTCTGATTAAAGCTGATAACCGATATATTGGCCGATAAATTCATTTTAATATAATTTTTGACAGTATGATTAAAGCCGATAACCGATATATTGGCCGATAAATCTAAATTTTTATATAATTTTTGAGAGTCTGATTAAAGCTGATAACCGATATATTGGCCGATAAATAAAAATTTTGATATAATTTTTGAGAGTCTGATTAAAGCTGATAACCGATATATTGGCCGATAAATAAAAATTTTGATATAATTTTTGAGAGTCTGATTAAAGCCAATAACGGATATATTGGCCGGTAAATAAAAAAATTTATATAATTTTTGAGTCTGATTAAAGCTGATAACCGATATATTGGCCAATAAATCCACATTTTTATATACTTTTTGAGAGTCTGATTAAAGCTGATAACCGATATATTGGCCGATAAATCAGAATTTTTATATAATTCTTGAGAGTCTGATTAAAGCTGATAACCGATATATTGGCCGATAAATTCATTTTAATATAATTTTTGACAGTATGATTAAAGCCGATAACCGATATATTGGCCGATAAATCTAAATTTTGATATAATTTTTGAGAGTCTGATTAAAGCTGATAACCGATATATTGGCCGATAAATAAAAATTTTGATATAATTTTTGAGAGTCTGATTAAAGCTGATAACCGATATATTGGCCGATAAATAAAAATTTTGATATAATTTTTGAGAGTCTGATTAAAGCCAATAACGGATATATTGGCCGGTAAATAAAAAAATTTATATAATTTTTGAGTCTGATTAAAGCTGATAACCGATATATTGGCCAATAAATCCACATTTTTATATACTTTTTGAGAGTCTGATTAAAGCTGATAACCGATATATTGGCCAATAAATCCACATTTTTATATACTTTTTGAGTCTGATTAAAGCTGATAACCGATATATTGGCCGATAAATAAAAAATGTTATATAATTTTTGAGAGTCTGATTAAAGCTGATAACCGATATGTTGGCCGATAAACCCAATTTTTATATAATTAACACAATTTTTGAAGGATACAAGCGATGCTGCCTTCGAATAGGGAATGAGTCTATGCTGTCTAGGTAGGGAGCTCACTAGGTTTTGGACAGACGCAAAGAATCATGGATGCCAACGCTTTTGAACATACAATGAAACAGAGAGGAGGGCATGACTAAAGTCTTCTTCATTCAACTGAACCACAAAATACGTCCATTAACAAAATGACTTGTATATATTTCTATATTTATATATCTAAAGTGCATTATAGTACAAAAATATAGAAGGTCAGCAGCACCTTGATACCTTTACAAAATAAATACACCATTCAAACAAAATAAATTACAGGAATTCTGACACCGTAATAGAGGCATTGTCCTAAAAATAAAGAATAAAAAGGAAGACAAAAAAAGAAACAAAGCAAAGTATTCACAAGGATCCAAATCTGCAGCTCTGTGGAGCCGTAATAATGCTTTAGCAGTATCGTTATTTGTCATTGTCACTGAGAATATTTACAGACAATAAATATTTTCCTCTCACTTTTACAGCGGACGGTAACATGAGCATTTACGTGTCCATTTCAAAAGTCCTCACGGATCTGAAAGAGAAAAGGAAAAACTGTTAGCTTTCAAAAACATTTTTGATTTTTATAGTGGAATAAATAATGTAGTTAAAGGGATAGTTCACCCAAAAATGAAAATTCTGTCGTCATTTACTCACCCTCAAGTTGTTCCAAACCTGTGTGATTTTTTTTGTTCTGCTGAACACAAAGGAAGATATTTGGAAGAATGTTTGTAACCAAGCAGATCTTGGCAGCCATTGATTAACATAGTGGGAAAAAATACTATAGTAGTCAATGGCTGCCGAGATCTTTGTGTTCAGCAGAAGAAAGACATTCATACAGGTTTGGAACAACTTGAATGAGACTAAATGATGACAGAGTTTTTGAGAGTCTGATTAAAGCTGATAACCGATATATTGGCCGATAAATCCAAATTTGTATATCATTTTTGAGAGTCTGATTAAAGCTGATAACCGATATATTGGCCGATAAATCTTAATTTTTATATAATTTTTGAGAGTCTGATTAAAGCTGATAACCGATATATTGGCCGATAAATCCAAATTTGTATATCATTTTTGAGAGTCTGATTAAAGCTGATAACCGATATATTGGCCGATAAATCTTAATTTTTATATAATTTTTGAGAGTCTGATTAAAGCTGATAACCGATATATTGGCCGATAAATCCAAATTTGTATATCATTTTGGAGAGTCTGATTGAAGCTGATAACCGATATATTGGCCGATAAATCCAAAATGTATATAATTTTTGAGAGTCTGATTAAAGCCGATAACCGATATATTGGCCAATAAATCTTAATTTTTATATACTTTTTGATAGTCTGATTAAAGCTGATAACCGATATATTGGTCGATAAATCCACATTTTTATATAATTTTTGAGAATCTGATTAAAGCTGATAACCGATATATTGGCCGATAAATCCAAAATGTATATAATTTTTGAGAGTCTGATTAAAGCCGATAACCGATATATTGGCCGATAAATCTACATTTTTATATAATTTTTGAGAGTCTGATTAAAGCTGATAACCGATATATTGGCCGATAAATACATTTTTATATAATTTTTGAGAGTCTGATTAAAGCCGATGACCGATATATTGGCCGATAAATCCAAATTTTTAAATAATTTTTGAGAGTCTGATTGAAGCTGATAACCGATATATTGGCCGATAAATCTAAATTTTTATATAATTTTTGAGTCTGATTAATGCTGATAACCGATATATTGGCCGATAAATAATTTTTTATATAATTTGTGAGAGCCTGATTAAAGCTGATAACCGATATATTGGCCGATGAATCCAAATTTGTGTATAATTTTTGAGTGTCTGATTAAAGCTGATAACCGATATATTGGCCGATAAATACATTTGTATATAATTTTTGAGAGTCTGATTAAAGCCGATAACCGATATATTGGCCGATAAATACATTTGTATATAATTTTTGAGAGTCTGATTAAAGCCGATGACCGATATATTGGCCGATAAATCCACATTTTTAAATAATTTTTGAGAGTCTGATTAAAGCCGATAACGATATATTGGCCGATAAATCTGAATCCAATTTTTTGTATACAGGAAGATATTTGGAAGAATGTTTGTAACCAAGCAGATCTCGGCAGCCATAGTGGTGAAATTCTTCCAAATATCTTCCTTTGTGTTCAGCAGAAGAAACAAATGAATAAATTATGTAAATGACGACATAATTTTCACTTTATGGCGAGCTGTCCCTTTGAGTATCTTGTAGCGTAACGCACCGTTGTCAAAGACTGACAGTGTTTTAGTGCAGCGCCACCTGCTGGCCCACATACGGCCGCCACTCCAGGTGGAAGCCGCTGCCGAACTCCTCCAGCGGCGAGCGGCCCAGTGAACGAGCCCTCCTCTTCCTCTTCTCGCCCTCCCTCCTCTTCCCCGCACGTCCTTTCTTCTTCCTCTTCCCGATCGTCTTCATCGTGCTCTCTTTGTACGTTTGCGACTTGTTGGTTTCCTGCGGGAGATTGGTGCCCTCCTCGTCCTCCAAGCGGAAGCTGATTGGCAGATTCTTGGTGCCCCCGGCGGGTTTGGGATGGGCGGTGCCCGTTCCTATGGAGACGGCGGCGCCCATCGGCGCGGCGACAGTGAAGCCACCTCCCCCTCCGCTGCTGCCGGCTCCGCCCCTCGACTGCTGAGCCTCGCGCACCTCGGCTGTGTGAACCACATGCAGGAGCTCCTGCAGCCACAGGCGTCTCTTGAAGTCCTGCAGCGTCCGGCCCTTATCGTGCATCAGCTGAGCGTGTGTCACTGACCGCTTCCTGTGGAGAGGGGCCGAAGGAGAACAGAATCAGCATTGGGTCGCCATCAAGCGCAATTGACCTATCGGTAAGCCCCTCCCCTTAAAACGCAGATGAGCCAATAGCAGTTGAGTATCAGTTGCGCTGGGACCGGAACTCGGACAGCTTTAGGTTTCAGCGCCATAGAGAAACACTGGAATATCCGAAGCTCTCATCGATTTGATGGTGTTTATGCTAAAAAAATGCTAAAATGTCATGCCTGAGGTACTGTAATGTGGCGTTCACACCGCACGTGAATAATTTGCGCTAATCGCGCGAAGGTTTACGCTTGAACATTTTGAGTTTACTCTCTTCAATCGCGTGTGACATTCACTGCACAACAGAGCAGGGCTTAAAAACGGAGAAAAAAAAAATCAATCGGTTCACTCCGAGCAGAATCGATATTATAGCGTTTCCATTTTGCGTTCCTCATTAAACATTACTGTTCCGAAAACGGTTTGATATGAAAAAATACCGGTTAATAACGTTATTTTAATTTAGCCAATACTTTAAACAAATATGTATAAATAGACTTATTTTCACTCAATAATAATATAACGCATGGTAATTAAACTTGAATATTTATTTCATAACATTTTATTTTGCGTTAGACAATCTAAAGTGGCCTCTTATGCCGAATTATTTTCAGAAGAGTGATAACATTCTTTGTACATAACTTTTTTTCAACACGACTTGTTTTAAAAATTGCATGAATAAAGAATAAATAAACTGGATAACTATTGCTCTTTTAATGCTGGTAATTTCAAAGCAAACACTGCGCAACACTGCATCCCATAATCAAACTCAGTCGGCTAATAAAGCTTGATCATTTAATGCAATATAACACCATTTAATACGAAGCATCAACCGTCTTTGAGCTGTATTGGCAATCTGAAAGACTATAGGAAAAATGTTTGATAGATGCTAGTAGCCTGCTTGGACAGGCTTAAACAAATCCACAAACTAGCCTAAATCAGACTATTTGAGCTTAAAGTCAGTACTGCTTATTTAAACGTATGAAAAGAATGTCCTCCAATACCTGCGCTTACATTGATGACCTAGGGGGGAAAGAAATGTACTTGAGGCGTGTAAATGCCTCAAGTACACTGACGGTAGATTCATAGATGATGGTGCGCGGGCATTTCACTCACGCGTGATAAGTCAATGTCACATGCCGTACTACTCAATTCATGATTGGTCACTGCCAAAGTAAAATATTAAAGAGAACGATAAAATAACGTTATTAACCGGTTAATGGTCATTTCAAATTAACGTTTCTGTTCAGAACGATTCAAATTGATTTTGATTTCGTTACCGTTTTTGTTCCTCTTAAAATTTCGTTTGTTTCCGGTTTTCGTTTTCGTTCCGTGAACCGGTTCAGAGCCCTGGCACAGACGCAAATTCTCCTCATGGGCGGGGCTTCTGCCAGCGGCTCGTCTCGTTGAGAAATGGCTGACATGGGCTGTGTTCACGTCTTTTTTTTGTTAAAATCTACTGTTAATGTGACAAAACATAGTTTTAAGACTTTTTCAGTCGATAATGTAGTTGTTTAAAGCTCAAATGTGTGGTTTATTTATATGAAGAGAGCCTATTTGAACATTTTATCTGGCGTTTTGGGAGTTGTGAGCTCCAGTGGATCAGCGGCGCTCATTAACCCGGTGAGATCAGCCTTTCCTCAGCCAGTTCTTCTGCCGCTGGCTCTGATGTCTCTGTGGCGTCTCCAGCTATAATTCGTCCTGTAACGGCCGATCTTTGCTCTCATGGATCTATAATTTGTTCCCTGGCAAATCGTTTAGACTGAAGGCAAAGAGAAGTTTTCATTACTTTATATTTTTAGGCTATAACTGTACGTTGCAGTTGTAACGTTAGCCGACTAGCACTGACTTTGAATGTTTGACTGAATTGTTTGCTTTATTTCATGTGTAGCTTATTATACCTTTTACTTATACTTTTGTATTATTGATCAAACATAAACTTGCATTTAACAAAAAGAAACTGGGTTGTGTTTCATGTCATTTAATGTTATCATAATGATAATCATATTGTCTGAACCAGATATTAATATACAGATTTTCTCCTCACTGTTGTCACTACTAGAGCAAGCTCCTGATTGGTTATCGCGGCGCGAAATATACGCCAAAGTTCATATTTCTCAACTTGAGCGAATCACGCGTTCAAAACGCTCAATTCGCGTCGCCTCAATCGCGCGAATCGCGCCGCAGAATGCCATTTTGCGTCTCTGCATTGACTTAACATGTAAATCACTTGCGCGAATCGCGTCCGGTGTGAACGCACCCTAACACTGACTCTAGGGATCCTGAGAGGATTTTCTGTTTGTCAAACTCTCGTTAAGTTACGATTAAAATCCCTGCTAACATACAAACCGAAATAACTAACTGTTCTCACGTCATGTGACACTGTAGGTCAAAAACACGAAGGTCTACATTACAGTGCCTCTCCATATTAAACTGGTTATATGTAAATTAATTTAATTTTAGATATGTTTAAGGTCTACATTATCTGTCCTACTAAGGAGGACTCATATTTTGATGGGTATTATAATGAAAGGGAAAGCTTGCACGCAGTTTATCGGAGTTGTTTTGCAGATCATACAAAGTTTACCAGTTATTAACTGCACCCCCGAAAAGTCATAAGGTCTGTGTTGGTTTACTGTTAGTTGTGTAGGAGCCAAAATGTGTTTGTTGTTATTCTTATTTTGACCACTGAGTGGCGCTGTGAACATTACTGAGAGATCAATGTATATAGGTAGCCTTCCTTATGCTGTAGGTAGATGTTTTGACCCGGAAGGGCAAAAAGGTTTTGACCGCAACAGCGGTGAACGTATGTAAACTTCCCTTTGGATGAATGTATTGAATATTCAGATGGACATTATGCACTGTGGTGTTTGTGGAGCCAATAAACTCTGTATAGTGATGCAACAGAAGAATGGTCTTCTCATTATTATGGACGAAGTAAACAACGTAACACCAAAGAAAGTGAGTCAACCTAACTTCTCCGGGACCAAGAAAACTCAGTAGCTTAAAGTATTAAATTTAGCTCCTATAATTCAAGTCAAAACCTTTTTGCCCTTCCGGGTCAAAACACCTACCTACAGCATAAGGAAGGCTACCTATATACATTGATCTCTCAGTAATGTTCACAGCGCCACTCAGTGGTCAAAATAAGAATAACATCACCCAGCCGAACACATTTTGGCTCCTACGTAACACCAAATAAAGTGAGTCAACCTATCTTCTCTGGGACCAAGAAAACTCAGTAGCTTAAAGTATTAGATTTAGCTCCTTTAAGTTGTTTGAGTGTGTTTGTGTAATTTGCTGTGTGTGTTTAATGGTAATGCAACGGAGAGAGAGAGTTTGTGAATGAGACGTTAATGCGCACTTCTTATGCTTTGTTTGTTCAGCTCTTACGATGATTTTTTTGGAGTGAAAAAGGACATA
>JARQWZ010002983.1:67500-97500 GCA_033150135.1 Gobio occitaniae | reverse complement strand
ATCATCTGTCTGTCTATCCCCCATCCATCCATCCATCCATCCATCCATCCATCATCTGTCTGTCTATCCCCCATCCATCCATCCATCCATCCATCCATCCATCCATCCATCCATCCATCCATCATCTGTCTGTCTATCCCCCCATCCATCCATCATCTGTCTGTCTATCCCCCATCCATCCATCCATCCATCATCTGTCTGTCTATCCACCCATCCATCCATCCATCCATCCATCATCTGTCTGTCTATCCACCCATTCATCCATCCATCATCTGTCTGTCTATCCCCCATCCATCCATCCATCCATCATCTGTCTGTCTATCCACCCATTCATCCATCCATCATCTGTCTGTCTATCCCCCATCCATCCATCCATCATCTGTCTGTCTATCCCCCATCCATCCATCCATCATCTGTCTGTCTATCCCCCATCCATCCATCATCTATCCACCCATCTATCCATCATCTGTCTATCCACCCATCCATCATCTGTCTATCCCCCATCCATCCATCATCTGTCTATCCACCCATCCATCATCTGTCTATCCCCCATCCATCCATCATCTGTCTATCCCCCATCCATCCATCATCTATCCACCCATCTATCCATCATCTGTCTATCCACCCATCCATCATCTGTCTATCCCCCATCCATCCATCATCTGTCTATCCACCCATCCATCATCTGTCTATCCCCCATCCATCCATCATCTGTCTATCCACCAATCCATCCATCATCTATCCACCCATCCATCATCTGTCTATCCCCCATCCATCCATCATCTGTCTATCCACCAATCCATCCATCATCTATCCACCCATCTATCCATCATCTGTCTATCCCCCATCCATCCATCATCTGTCTATCCCCTATCCATCCATCATCCATCCATCCATCATCTGTCTATCCCCTATCCATCCATCATCCATCCATCCATCATCTGTCCATCCCCTATCCATCCATCATCCATCCATCCATCATCTGTCTATCCACCCATCCATCCATCATGTGTCTATCCCCCATCCATCCATCATGTGTCTATCCCCCATCCATCCATCATGTGTCTATCCCCCCATCCATCCATCATCTGTCTATCCCCTATCCATCCATCATGTGTCTAACCCCCATCCATCCATCATCTGTCTATCCCCCCATCCATCCATCATCTGTCTATCCCCTATCCATCCATCATGTGTCTATCCCCCCATCCATCCATCATCTGTCTATCCCCCATCCATCCATCATCTATCCACCCATCTATCCATCATCTGTCTATCCCCATCCATCCATCCATCCATCCATCATCTGTCTATCCCCCCATCCATCCATCATCTGTCTATCCCCTATCCATCCATCATGTGTCTATCCCCCATCCATCCATCATGTGTCTATCCCCCATCCATCCATCATGTGTCTATCCCCCATCCATCCATCATGTGTCTATCCCCCATCCATCCATCATGTGTCTATCCCCCATCCATCCATCATCTGTCTATCCCCTATCCATCCATCCATCATCTGTCTAACCCCATCCATCCATCAGTCTGTCTAACCCCATCCATCCATCCATCATCTGTCTAACCCCATCCATCCATCCATCATCTGTCTATCCCCCATCCATCCATCATCTATCCACCCATCTATCCATCATCTGTCTATCCCCATCCATCCATCCATCCATCCATCCATCCATCCATCCATCCATCATCTGTCTATCCATCATCTGTCTATCCACCCATCCATCATCTGTCTATCCCCCATCCATCATCATCTACCCATTTATCCATTCATCCATCATTTACCCACCCATCCATCATCTGTCTATCCCCATCCATCCATCCATCCATCATCTGTCTATCCATCATCTGTCTATCCACCCATCCATCATCTGTCTATCCCCCATCCATCATCATCTACCCATTTATCCATCCATCCATCATCTATCCACCCATCCATCATCTGTCTATCCATCATCTGTCTATCCCCATCCATCCATCCATCCATCCATCCATCCATCCATCCATCATCTGTCTATCCATCATCTGTCTATCCACCCATCCATCATCTGTCTATCCCCCATCCATCCATCATCTATCCACCCATCTATCCATCATCTATCTATCCCCATCCATCCATCCATCCATCCATCATCTGTCTATCCATCATCTGTCTATCCACCCATCCATCATCTGTCTATCCCCCATCCATCATCATCTACCCATTTATCCATCCATCCATCATCTATCCACCCATCCATCATCTGTCTATCCATCATCTGTCTATCCCCATCCATCCATCCATCCATCCATCATCTGTCTATCCATCATCTGTCTATCCCCCATCCATCATCATCTACCCATTTATCCATCCATCCATCATCCATCCATCCATCCATCATCTGTCTATCCATCATCTGTCTATCCATCATCTGTCTATCCCCCATCCATCATCATCTACCCATTTATCCATCCATCCATCTAGAATGTGTGACCATGTGCTTTTTTCATCCTGTAGAAACGGATTCAAGATTTCACGAATGTAAAAAAAAAAGTCTTACTCTTAAAGTTTTACTCTTTCCAGTCGACTTTAAACACTTCAGGAGGAGCAGTAAAGAGAGAGCGGGAGAGAAACTCTGAGCGTGGCATCCTTCCAGCTGCTCCTTTTTAACATACCTGAAGATAATTGCTGCTTTGTGCTGGTTTAATTAAAAAAACAGGCATAGAGAGAGAGAGAGAGAGAGAGAGAGAGAGAGAGAGAGAGAGAGGGACCTGCTTTCACCCTTATCCGCGATGCCTGCGGTCTGAAAGATCTCCGGCTCCGGCGTTTCATCTTCGCAGGCTCAGCTGGCTCGGGTTCAAGCCAAACTCCAGTAGGAGGCATTGTCCTGGACAGCAGATGGACTTGTCAGCATTAGCTGGTTATAAACGGTGAACGCCCTTTCTGATGTGCCGTGAGATCACTGCGATAAAAGCTGCTGAAAGAGGAACGTGTGTTGTTTGGCCACCGGCTGGATTTATGCGAAGCGCAGCTCGTCCTAGGAGAGCTTTAATCAGAGCGATCGGCCAAAACGTAATCGAACCGGACCGGATTTAAGGCCTAACCGTGTTACTCTCACTAACTAAAGAACATTCACAGGCTTACCCATCACAGACGTGCCAGTAAAGGTGCATTACTGATGACTTACAGTCTAATGAAAAATAGTTTAAGTGAACAATTCATCGCCATATCACTTTTCAAGACCTTCAAAATCTCCCTAAATCTGAGTAGTTTTTGTGTTACACAGATCCTGGGTCGGATGTAACAACCCAGTGTTTGGGTAGTTTTTGTGTTGCTCACATCCTGGGTCGGATGTAACAACCCAGTGTTTGGGTAGTTTTTGTGTTACTCACATCCTGGGTCGGATGTAACAACCCAGTGTTTGGGTAGTTTTTGTGTTACTCACATCCTGGGTCGGATGTAACAACCCAGTGTTTGGGTAGTTTTTGTGTTACTCACATCCTGGGTCGGATGTAACAACCCAGTGTTTGGGTAGTTTTTGTGTTACTCACATCCTGGGTCGGATTTGTAACAACCCAGTGTTTGGGTAGTTTTTGTGTTGCTCACATCCTGGGTCGGATGTAACAACCCAGTGTTTGAGTAGTTTTTGTGTTGCTCACATCCTGGGTCGGATGTAACAACCCAGTGTTTGGGTAGTTTTTGTGTTACTCACATCCTGGGTCGGATGTAACAACCCAGTGTTTGGGTAGTTTTTGTGTTACTCGGATCCTGGGTCGGATGTAACAACCCAGTGTTTGGGTAGTTTTTGTGTTACTCACATCCTCGGTCGGATGTAAAAACCCAGTGTTTGGGTAGTTTTTGTGTTACTCACATCCGGGGTCGGATGTAACAACGCAGTGTTTGGGTAGTTTTTGTGTTACTCGGATCCTGGGTCGGATGTAACAACCCAGTGTTTGGGTAGTTCTTGTGTTACACAGATCCTCGGTCGGATGTAACAACCCAGTGTTTGGGTAGTTTTTGTGTTACTCAGATCCTGGGTCGGATGTAACAACCCAGTGCTTGGGTAGTTTTTGTGTTACTCAGATCCTGGGTCAGACGTAACAACCCAGTGCTTGGGTAGTTTTTGTGTTACTCAGATCCTGGGTCAGACGTAACAACCCAGTGTTTGGGTAGTTTTTGTGTTACTCACATCCTCGGTCGGATGTAAAAACCCAGTGTTTGGGTAGTTTTTGTGTTACTCGGATCCTGGGTCGGATGTAACAACCCAGTGTTTGGGTAGTTTTTGTGTTACTCGGATCCTGGGTCGGATGTAACAACCCAGTGTTTGGGTAGTTTTTGTGTTACTCAGATCCTGGGTCGGATGTAACAACCCAGTGCTTGGGTAGTTTTTGTGTTACTCAGATCCTGGGTCAGACGTAACAACCCAGTGTTTGGGTAGTTTTTGTGTTACTCGGATCCTGGGTCGGATGTAACAACCCAGTGTTTGGGTAGTTTTTGTGTTACTCAGATCCTGGGTCGGATGTAACAACCCAGTGCTTGGGTAGTTTTTGTGTTACTCGGATCCGGGGTCGGATGTAACAACCCAGTGTTTGGGTAGTTTTTGTGTTACTCGGATCCTGGGTCGGATGTAACAACCCAGTGTTTGGGTAGTTTTTGTGTTACTCAGATCCTGGGTCGGATGTAACAACCCAGTGCTTGGGTAGTTTTTGTGTTACTCAGATCCTGGGTCAGACGTAACAACCCAGTGTTTGGGTAGTTTTTGTGTTACTCACATCCTGGGTCGGATGTAACAACCCAGTGTTTGGGTAGTTTTTGTGTTACTCGGATCCTGGGTCGGATGTAACAACCCAGTGTTTGGGTAGTTTTTGTGTTACTCACATCCTGGGTCGGATGTAACAACCCAGTGTTTGGGTAGTTTTTGTGTTACTCACATCCTGGGTCGGATGTAACAACCCAGTGTTTGGGTAGTTTTTGTGTTACTCACATCCTGGGTCGGATTTGTAACAACCCAGTGTTTGGGTAGTTTTTGTGTTGCTCACATCCTGGGTCGGATGTAACAACCCAGTGTTTGGGTAGTTTTTGTGTTACTCACATCCTGGGTCGGATGTAACAACCCAGTGTTTGGGTAGTTTTTGTGTTACTCGGATCCTGGGTCAGACGTAACAACCCAGTGTTTGGGTAGTTTTTGTGTTACTCACATCCTCGGTCGGATGTAAAAACCCAGTGTTTGGGTAGTTTTTGTGTTACTCGGATCCTGGGTCGGATGTAACAACCCAGTGTTTGGGTAGTTTTTGTGTTACTCGGATCCTGGGTCGGATGTAACAACCCAGTGTTTGGGTAGTTCTTGTGTTACACAGATCCTCGGTCGGATGTAACAACCCAGTGTTTGGGTAGTTTTTGTGTTACTCAGATCCTGGGTCGGATGTAACAACCCAGTGCTTGGGTAGTTTTTGTGTTACTCAGATCCTGGGTCAGACGTAACAACCCAGTGCTTGGGTAGTTTTTGTGTTACTCAGATCCTGGGTCAGACGTAACAACCCAGTGTTTGGGTAGTTTTTGTGTTACTCACATCCTCGGTCGGATGTAAAAACCCAGTGTTTGGGTAGTTTTTGTGTTACTCACATCCGGGGTCGGATGTAACAACCCAGTGTTTGGGTAGTTTTTGTGTTACTCGGATCCTGGGTCGGATGTAACAACCCAGTGTTTGGGTAGTTTTTGTGTTACTCAGATCCTGGGTCGGATGTAACAACCCAGTGCTTGGGTAGTTTTTGTGTTACTCAGATCCTGGGTCAGACGTAACAACCCAGTGTTTGGGTAGTTTTTGTGTTACTCACATCCTGGGTCGGATGTAACAACCCAGTGTTTGGGTAGTTTTTGTGTTACTCGGATCCTGGGTCGGATGTAACAACCCAGTGTTTGGGTAGTTTTTGTGTTACTCACATCCTCGGTCGGATGTAAAAACCCAGTGTTTGGGTAGTTTTTGTGTTACTCACATCCGGGGTCGGATGTAACAACCCAGTGTTTGGGTAGTTTTTGTGTTACTCGGATCCTGGGTCGGATGTAACAACCCAGTGTTTGAGTAGTTTTTGTGTTACTCAGATCCTGGGTCGGATGTAACAACCCAGTGTTTGGGTAGTTCTTGTGTTACACAGATCCTCGGTCGGATGTAACAACCCAGTGTTTGGGTAGTTTTTGTGTTACTCAGATCCTGGGTCGGATGTAACAACCCAGTGCTTGGGTAGTTTTTGTGTTACTCAGATCCTGGGTCAGACGTAACAACCCAGTGCTTGGGTAGTTTTTGTGTTACTCAGATCCTGGGTCAGACGTAACAACCCAGTGTTTGGGTAGTTCTTGTGTTACACAGATCCTCGGTCGGATGTAACAACCCAGTGTTTGGGTAGTTTTTGTGTTACTCAGATCCTGGGTCGGATGTAACAACCCAGTGCTTGGGTAGTTTTTGTGTTACTCAGATCCTGGGTCAGACGTAACAACCCAGTGTTTGGGTAGTTTTTGTGTTACTCAGATCCTGGGTCAGACGTAACAACCCAGTGTTTGAGTAGTTTCTGTGTTACTCAGATCCTGGGGCAGACGTAACAACCCAGTGTTTGGGTAGTTTTTGTGTTACTCAGATCCTGGGTCAGACGTAACAACCCAGTGTTTGAGTAGTTTCTGTGTTACACAGATCCTGGGTCAGACGTAACAACCCAGTGTTTGGGTAGTTTTTGTGTTACTCAAATCCTTGGTCGGATGTAACAATCCAGTGTTTGGGTAGTTTTTGTGTTACTCACATCTGGGGTCGGATGTAACAACCCAGTGTTTGGGTAGTTTTTGTGTTACTCAGATCTGGGGTCGGATGTAACAACCCAGTGTTTGGGTAGTTTTTGTGTTACACAAATCCTTGGTCGGATGTAACAACCCAGTGTTTGAGTAATTTATGTGTTACTCAGATCCTGGGTCAGACGTAACAACCCAGTGTTTGGGTAGTTTTTGTGTTACTCACATCTGGGGTCGGATGTAACAACCCAGTGTTTGGGTAGTTTTTGTGTTACACAAATCCTTGGTCGGATGTAACAACCCAGTGTTTGGGTAGTTTTTGTGTTACTCTGATCCTGGGTCGGACGTAACAACCCAGTGTTTGAGTAATTTATGTGTTACTCAGATCCTGGGTCAGACGTAACAACCCAGTGTTTGGGTAGTTTTTGTGTTACTCACATCTGGGGTCGGATGTAACAACCCAGTGTTTGGGTAGTTTTTGTGTTACTCTGATCCTGGGTCGGACGTAACAACCCAGTGTTTGAGTAATTTATGTGTTACTCAGATCCTGGGTCGGATGTAACAACCCAGTGTTTGGGTAGTTTTTGTGTTACTCGGATCCTGGGTCGGATGTAACAACCCAGTGTTTGGGTAGTTTTTGTGTTACTCACATCCTCGGTCGGATGTAAAAACCCAGTGTTTGGGTAGTTTTTGTGTTACTCACATCCGGGGTCGGATGTAACAACCCAGTGTTTGGGTAGTTTTTGTGTTACTCGGATCCTGGGTCGGATGTAACAACCCAGTGTTTGAGTAGTTTTTGTGTTACTCAGATCCTGGGTCGGATGTAACAACCCAGTGTTTGGGTAGTTCTTGTGTTACACAGATCCTCGGTCGGATGTAACAACCCAGTGTTTGGGTAGTTTTTGTGTTACTCAGATCCTGGGTCGGATGTAACAACCCAGTGCTTGGGTAGTTTTTGTGTTACTCAGATCCTGGGTCAGACGTAACAACCCAGTGCTTGGGTAGTTTTTGTGTTACTCAGATCCTGGGTCAGACGTAACAACCCAGTGTTTGGGTAGTTTTTGTGTTACTCACATCCTCGGTCGGATGTAAAAACCCAGTGTTTGGGTAGTTTTTGTGTTACTCACATCCGGGGTCGGATGTAACAACCCAGTGTTTGGGTAGTTTTTGTGTTACTCGGATCCTGGGTCGGATGTAACAACCCAGTGTTTGAGTAGTTTTTGTGTTACTCAGATCCTGGGTCGGATGTAACAACCCAGTGTTTGGGTAGTTCTTGTGTTACACAGATCCTCGGTCGGATGTAACAACCCAGTGTTTGGGTAGTTTTTGTGTTACTCAGATCCTGGGTTGGATGTAACAACCCAGTGCTTGGGTAGTTTTTGTGTTACTCAGATCCTGGGTCAGACGTAACAACCCAGTGTTTGGGTAGTTTTTGTGTTACTCAGATCCTGGGTCAGACGTAACAACCCAGTGTTTGAGTAGTTTCTGTGTTACTCAGATCCTGGGGCAGACGTAACAACCCAGTGTTTGGGTAGTTTTTGTGTTACTCAGATCCTGGGTCAGACGTAACAACCCAGTGTTTGAGTAGTTTCTGTGTTACACAGATCCTGGGTCAGACGTAACAACCCAGTGTTTGGGTAGTTTTTGTGTTACTCAAATCCTTGGTCGGATGTAACAATCCAGTGTTTGGGTAGTTTTTGTGTTACTCACATCTGGGGTCGGATGTAACAACCCAGTGTTTGGGTAGTTTTTGTGTTACTCAGATCTGGGGTCGGATGTAACAACCCAGTGTTTGGGTAGTTTTTGTGTTACACAAATCCTTGGTCGGATGTAACAACCCAGTGTTTGGGTAGTTTTTGTGTTACTCTGATCCTGGGTCGGACGTAACAACCCAGTGTTTGAGTAATTTATGTGTTACTCAGATCCTGGGTCAGACGTAACAACCCAGTGTTTGGGTAGTTTTTGTGTTACTCACATCTGGGGTCGGATGTAACAACCCAGTGTTTGGGTAGTTTTTGTGTTACACAAATCCTTGGTCGGATGTAACAACCCAGTGTTTGGGTAGTTTTTGTGTTACTCTGATCCTGGGTCGGACGTAACAACCCAGTGTTTGAGTAATTTATGTGTTACTCAGATCCTGGGTCAGACGTAACAACCCAGTGTTTGGGTAGTTTTTGTGTTACTCACATCTGGGGTCGGATGTAACAACCCAGTGTTTGGGTAGTTTTTGTGTTACTCTGATCCTGGGTCGGACGTAACAACCCAGTGTTTGAGTAATTTATGTGTTACTCAGATCCTGGGTCGGATGTAACAACCCAGTGTTTGGGTAGTTTTTGTGTTACTCGGATCCTGGGTCGGATGTAACAACCCAGTGTTTGGGTAGTTTTTGTGTTACTCACATCCTCGGTCGGATGTAAAAACCCAGTGTTTGGGTAGTTTTTGTGTTACTCACATCCGGGGTCGGATGTAACAACCCAGTGTTTGGGTAGTTTTTGTGTTACTCGGATCCTGGGTCGGATGTAACAACCCAGTGTTTGAGTAGTTTTTGTGTTACTCAGATCCTGGGTCGGATGTAACAACCCAGTGTTTGGGTAGTTCTTGTGTTACACAGATCCTCGGTCGGATGTAACAACCCAGTGTTTGGGTAGTTTTTGTGTTACTCAGATCCTGGGTCGGATGTAACAACCCAGTGCTTGGGTAGTTTTTGTGTTACTCAGATCCTGGGTCAGACGTAACAACCCAGTGCTTGGGTAGTTTTTGTGTTACTCAGATCCTGGGTCAGACGTAACAACCCAGTGTTTGGGTAGTTTTTGTGTTACTCACATCCTCGGTCGGATGTAAAAACCCAGTGTTTGGGTAGTTTTTGTGTTACTCACATCCGGGGTCGGATGTAACAACCCAGTGTTTGGGTAGTTTTTGTGTTACTCGGATCCTGGGTCGGATGTAACAACCCAGTGTTTGAGTAGTTTTTGTGTTACTCAGATCCTGGGTCGGATGTAACAACCCAGTGTTTGGGTAGTTCTTGTGTTACACAGATCCTCGGTCGGATGTAACAACCCAGTGTTTGGGTAGTTTTTGTGTTACTCAGATCCTGGGTCGGATGTAACAACCCAGTGCTTGGGTAGTTTTTGTGTTACTCAGATCCTGGGTCAGACGTAACAACCCAGTGCTTGGGTAGTTTTTGTGTTACTCAGATCCTGGGTCAGACGTAACAACCCAGTGTTTGGGTAGTTTTTGTGTTACTCACATCCTCGGTCGGATGTAAAAACCCAGTGTTTGGGTAGTTTTTGTGTTACTCACATCCGGGGTCGGATGTAACAACCCAGTGTTTGGGTAGTTTTTGTGTTACTCGGATCCTGGGTCGGATGTAACAACCCAGTGTTTGAGTAGTTTTTGTGTTACTCAGATCCTGGGTCGGATGTAACAACCCAGTGTTTGGGTAGTTCTTGTGTTACACAGATCCTCGGTCGGATGTAACAACCCAGTGTTTGGGTAGTTTTTGTGTTACTCAGATCCTGGGTCGGATGTAACAACCCAGTGCTTGGGTAGTTTTTGTGTTACTCAGATCCTGGGTCAGACGTAACAACCCAGTGTTTGGGTAGTTTTTGTGTTACTCAGATCCTGGGTCAGACGTAACAACCCAGTGTTTGAGTAGTTTCTGTGTTACTCAGATCCTGGGGCAGACGTAACAACCCAGTGTTTGGGTAGTTTTTGTGTTACTCAGATCCTGGGTCAGACGTAACAACCCAGTGTTTGAGTAGTTTTTGTGTTACTCAGATCCTGGGTCAGACGTAACAACCCAGTGTTTGGGTAGTTTTTGTGTTACTCAGATCCTGGGTCAGACGTAACAACCCAGTGTTTGAGTAGTTTCTGTGTTACTCAGATCCTGGGGCAGACGTAACAACCCAGTGTTTGGGTAGTTTTTGTGTTACTCAGATCCTGGGTCAGACGTAACAACCCAGTGTTTGAGTAGTTTCTGTGTTACACAGATCCTGGGTCAGACGTAACAACCCAGTGTTTGGGTAGTTTTTGTGTTACTCAAATCCTTGGTCGGATGTAACAATCCAGTGTTTGGGTAGTTTTTGTGTTACTCACATCTGGGGTCGGATGTAACAACCCAGTGTTTGGGTAGTTTTTGTGTTACTCAGATCTGGGGTCGGATGTAACAACCCAGTGTTTGGGTAGTTTTTGTGTTACACAAATCCTTGGTCGGATGTAACAACCCAGTGTTTGGGTAGTTTTTGTGTTACACAAATCCTTGGTCGGATGTAACAACCCAGTGTTTGGGTAGTTTTTGTGTTACACAAATCCTTGGTCGGATGTAACAACCCAGTGTTTGGGTAGTTTTTGTGTTACTCTGATCCTGGGTCGGACGTAACAACCCAGTGTTTGAGTAATTTATGTGTTACTCAGATCCTGGGTCAGACGTAACAACCCAGTGTTTGGGTAGTTTTTGTGTTACTCACATCTGGGGTCGGATGTAACAACCCAGTGTTTGGGTAGTTTTTGTGTTACTCTGATCCTGGGTCGGACGTAACAACCCAGTGTTTGAGTAATTTATGTGTTACTCAGATCCTGGGTCAGACGTAACAACCCAGTGTTTGGGTAGTTTTTGTGTAACACAGATCCTGGGTCAGAGTATCTATCAAGCTAATCTCCCTAACCTTGCAAAATGGCCCAAAATACATTCATATAAAGCAAATAATTCAACTCTAAAAGAAAGCATTTAGCATTTCTCGGTTTTCCATTAGCAGATGCTTTTATCCAAAAGTGATGCACAATTAAAACATTATTAACTTTTTTCGAACGTGCATATAGTAAATGTGTCTAAAGCAAAACCCAAACACGTTACAGTCACTGCGTTAGCGTCTGGAGGATCAAAACACAAAGTGTGTGTCTCTCTCTCCACACTCACACACACACACAAATAGGTTGGGTTGCGTCTCTGGCACAAGCTGCTCAACAATCCGCAGACGACGGGCGACGGTGTCTCACAAACACACTCGCTCACATCATTAAAAGCCGATATGAAGTTAGGGAGGTCCTGGCAGGCATCGCAGACTTTATTGGGGGGGGCGGTATTTCCAAAAGCTCATGAAGCATGTTTTGCATTCTGGGCCCTGCTGAGGGGTTCAGGACATAAAAGCAAGTTTGCTCGGGATAATATACTCCAGCGGGAGAGGCCCGTTTGACTTGGGCTGCCGCCTAACTTTGCATCAGCAATCTCTCTCTCGCTCCGTCTCTCTCTCTCTCTCTCTCTCTCTCTCTCTCTCTCACTATCAGAGGACGCCGTCTTTCTCAAAAGCATCTCTGTGTGTGCGGCAGGTGGCCCTCAAACCCAGAGCAAACACACAGGTGGGCGCAGGCTATCAAAACACAACCCGGCACGGTCGACAAACCGGAGCGCTTTCCAGTGCATTACAGCCAACCCCCCCCCCCCCCCCACACACACACACACACACACACACAACAATCAACAGATTTAGATGTCTTCTGTAGAAAACATGCATGGTTGTTTCTTCTTGTTTGGCAAAGATAATCTGGTTTTTAGATATGGCTCGGATCCCTCTAAGCTCTTAAGTCTGAACACACACCTGGAGCTTTACGTTATTGCGTAATCACACTTCCGAAGAGCTGAAACTATGTGTAATTTCACCGTGGAGACTTCTCTTCAACAAGACGCGTCCATTGCCCGGACCTTTGCTCCAGGGATGTGGTGTTTTGATCAAATCCCTAACTCTAAAAACTTCATCAATGCTTTAGCGGGACATGTTGATGTGCAGTAAAACCCCCGGGGACACTTACATTCGGCTGCTGAGGGCATCGACGGGCCGGCCGTGGTGCGGCACAGGAGAACACAGTAAGAACAGAGCAAAGAGCCACTGCTGCAGAACCCGTCTAGAACACAACATCCTCATCCTCAGCGGACCTGAGCAAACACACACACACAGGACATGTTCAATCGCACCGCGAGGTTCCCTCGCTCTCTCTAAAGCTTTCAGTGTGAAGAGCAGCTCAATAATCATCAGATCCGACAGAAACTTTGTGCAGTGGAAAAATTCAATGCACTGCAAAAAAAAAGATTCTTACTCCGTGTTCTTTCGATATTAAGTCTGAAAATGAGATCAAAATCAAGTTCAAGTGAGTTTATTCATAAAACAGCGGGGTCAGAAAATTTTCATTGAGGATGTAATTTGACCCCCCCTCCCCCACTCAACGGAAGAATTTACGTACTTAATTTCGATAATTTTTTCAGAGAACAAGACTTTGTTATTTTGCTTCTCAAGAAAATATTTCTTGATTTAAGAATTTTGAGACACACTCTGAAAAAATCTTGGGTTATTTTTCAACCTAAATCCTGGGTTTATCAGTGTTTGAGTAGTTTTTGTGTAACTCAGATCCTGGGTCAGACGTAACAACCCAGTGTTTGGGTAGTTCTTGTGTTACTCGGATCCTGGGTCAGACGTAACAACCCAGTGTTTGGGTAGTTCTTGTGTTACTCGGATACTGGGTCAGACGTAACAACCCAGTGTTTGGGTAGTTCTTGTGTTACTCGGATCCTGGGTCAGACGTAACAACCCAGTGTTTGGGTAGTTTTTGCATTACACAGATCCTGGGTCAGACGTAACAACCCAGTGTTTGGGTAGTTCTTGTGTTACTCGGATCCTGGGTCAGACGTAACAACCCAGTGTTTGGGTAGTTTTTGCGTTACTCAGATCCTGGGTCAGACGTAACAACCCAGTGTTTGGGTAGTTTTTGCGTTACACAGATCCTGGGTCAGACGTAACAACCCAGTGTTTGAGTAGTTTTTGTGTTACTCAGATCCTGGGTCAGACGTAACAACCCAGTGTTTGGGTAGTTCTTGTGTTACTCGGATCCTGGGTCAGACGTAACAACCCAGTGTTTGAGTAGTTCTTGTGTTACACAGATCCTGGGTCAAACGTAACAACCCAGTGTTTAAGTAGTTTTTGTGTTACTCGGATCCTGGGTCAGACGTAACAACCCAGTGTTTGAGTAGTTCTTGTGTTACACAGATCCTGGGTCAGACGTAACAACCCAGTGTTTGGGTAGTTTTTGTGTTACTCAGATCCTGGGTCAGACGTAACAACCCAGTGTTTGAGTAGTTCTTGTGTTACACAGATCCTGGGTCAAACGTAACAACCCAGTGTTTAAGTAGTTTTTGCGTTATTCAGATTAGGGCTGGGCGATAAAACGATAACGATATGTATCGCGATAGACGCGTAATCGATATCAATAAAAAATGCGTTCGATAAAACGTTCGATAATTTTTTTTTTCTTCGCCGGAAGAAACCAGAGGTTGCGAAGCAAGTTTGTTTGCGTGAACAAAGGCACTCGCTCTCTGGTAACCAAGCAATGTAGGGCGTGACAGGCTAACAGCCAATCATGTAACAGTATCAGGTTTGGTTGCGCCATATCGTGTCTCGTGTTGGATTCATTCTTCAGGAACAGAACCAGCGTGGAGTGACGAGTGGAGGATGAGCAGCGCAGCGAGAGAGGAAACTGTTGATAAATCAGGAAAACAAGTTTTTGGATTGTATAAGTGTGATCGTAGTCTGACCAATGTCGTCTGCAAATTATGCAAGACCATCGTCCCAACCAAGACTGGTCAGCGCGAGCCTCCTCGCCTGAAAATCTGAAATCGCCCTTAAACCCTCAATAACTGTCCCCTACTTTAGTCCACTGATACAGTTCACTTGAAGAGTGAATGAAAACGAGTGAGCGCTGTGTGGACATCGGCTGTACACTCGTTATCGCGGTGCATTGTGGGATAGAATGAGTGCACTCAATAACGTCCACTATGGTTTCGAACACCACTACAAATGGCCATCCCCTCAGATAGTGCCCTATTGAAGGGTATAGGGGGCTCAGATAGTGCCCTATTGAAGGGTATAGGGGGCTCAGATAGTGCCCTATTGTAGGGTATAGGGGGCTCAGATAGTGCCCTATTGTAGGGTATAGGGGGCTCAGATAGTGCCCTATTGTAGGGTATAGGGGGCTCAGATAGTGCCCTATTGTAGGGTATAGGGGGCTCAGATAGTGCCCTATTGAAGGGTATAGGGGGCTCAGATAGTGCCCTATTGAAGGGTATAGGGGGCTCAGATAGTGCCCTATTGTAGGGTATAGGGGGCTCAGATAGTGCCCTATTGTAGGGTAAAGGGGGCTCAGATAGTGCCCTATTGTAGGGTATAGGGGGCTCAGATAGTGCCCTATTGAAGGGTATAGGGGGCTCAGATAGTGCCCTATTGTAGGGTATAGGGGGCTCAGATAGTGCCCCATTGAGGGTATAGGGGGCTCAGATAGTGCCCTATTGAAGGGTATAGGGGGATCAGATAGTGCCCTATTGTAGGGTATAGGGGGCTCAGATAGTGCCCTATTGAAGGGTATAGGGGGCTCAGATAGTGCCCTATTGAAGGGTATAGGGGGCTCAGATAGTGCCCTATTGTAGGGTATAGGGGGCTCAGATAGTGCCCTATTGAAGGGTATAGGGGGCTCAGATAGTGCCCTATTGTAGGGTATAGGGGGCTCAGATAGTGCCCTATTGTAGGGTATAGGGGGCTCAGATAGTGCCCTATTGTAGGGTATAGGGGGCTCAGATAGTGCCCTATTGAAGGGTATAGGGGGCTCAGATAGTGCCCTATTGAAGGGTATAGGGGGCTCAGATAGTGCCCTATTGATGGGTATAGGGGGCTCAGATAGTGCCCTATTGAAGGGTATAGGGGGCTCAGATAGTGCCCTATTGAAGGGTATAGGGGGCTCAGATAGTGCCCTATTGTAGGGTATAGGGGGTGATTTGGGGTTCAGCCTCTGAAACACATGGAGAGGTAACGTTACTCTGCATCAGTGCCTTATGACAACGCATCTAAACGCTCACAGTGACAGAGAAATAACGGAGGCGCTGCACCTTAATGTGTGAAGTGCTCACTGTGATTTTAGACTTGTGTTTATATTTTCATTATTTTAGTGTTTTCCATGGTTGTGTTGACATTTCTGCCGTTATAACTGAGGGGATTATAATCAAAAGAAATGTTAAATATTTTTCTTCTGGTCCTTATTTTAAATAAGTCATAAAATATCAATAATTGTCGATATCGACCAATATGAAACACTTATATCGTGATACAGTTTTCAGCCATATCGCCCAGCCCTAACTCAGATCCTGGGTCAGACGTAACAACCCAGTGTTTGGGTAGTTTTTGTGTAACTCAGATCCTGGGTCAGACGTAACAACCCAGTGTTTGGGTAGTTTCTGTGTAACTCAGATCCTGGGTCAGACGTAACAACCCAGTGTTTGGGTAGTTTCTGTGTAACTCAGATCCTGGGTCAGACGTAACAACCCAGTGTTTGGGTAGTTTTTGTGTAACTCAGATCCTGGGTCAGACGTAACAACCCAGTGTTTGGGTAGTTTCTGTGTAACTCAGATCCTGGGTCAGACATAACAACCCAGTGTTTGGGTAGTTTCTGTGTAACTCAGATCCTGGGTCAGACGTAACAACCCAGCGTTTGAGTAGTTTCTGTGTAACTCAGATCCTGGGTCAGACGTAACAACCCAGCGTTTGAGTAGTTTCTGTGTAACTCAGATCCTGGGTCAGACGTAACAACCCAGTGTTTGAGTAGTTTCTGTGTAACTCAGATCCTGGGTCAGACGTAACAACCCAGCGTTTGAGTAGTTTCTGTGTAACTCAGATCCTGGGTCAGACGTAACAACCCAGCGTTTGAGTAGTTTCTGTGTAACTCAGATCCTGGGTCAGACGTAACAACCCAGTGTTTGAGTAGTTTCTGTGTAACTCAGATCCTGGGTCAGACGTAACAACCCAGTGTTTGAGTAGTTTAGCGCAGGTTTTTTGTGACCTCTTCAGAAGAGAGCAATGCCGTTACAAAGAAAACGGGACAACAGAGACTCCCCGATTACACTTGAATTACTTCTAAATGTTACATTTTTACTTCTAATATTTGTTAAACAATCTTCAATGTTGGCAATATGTATTAAAACGCTATATAATGGAAAATATGATGGAAAATAAAGCAAATGCAAGCCAGTGGCGAGAATTTAAAAAAAAAGTTTGGAAGATTTAAGTTAATCTGTTTAAAAGAAATAAGCAGGTATTATGGTAAAATTAATCAACTATGCTGGGTTAAATAAACAACCCAATTTGCTGGGTAAAATGAACCCAACAATGAATTTACAACCCAAATTGGGTTTGCTATAACCCAGAGTTTTTTAGAGTGTATTTGGAAAACGAGTAAAGTATTGAGGAAGAAGCACTTTTGGCAGTGGAGCAGTGATGTACGTCAGTGCTTTCCTCCCAGTTCAGAGAGACACGCAGCTTTAACTTAAACCAGTTCAACATGTTGGAGAGAATTCCAGTAAATCCACAACAAAACCCCCAAAGCCCAAGATGAGCAACAGGAGAGAAACGTACTCACAATAATGTGTGTGTGTCCGTCTCTTGTGTCCTGTAAGACAGAGCCTCTGCGCGGCGTCTCCTCAAAGTTTCCAGGCTGCGATCAAACACAAACAAACACAAATCAATGAGATGTCCAGGTGAAGGGCAGCATTACGTCCTCCGCTTTCTCTGAGCTGATCACTGGGAACCAGTGTGTGTTCCAGTGTGTGTTCCAGGTGGTCTGTCCTGCGCTGACTGACTGCGCTCGGTTATAGAGGAACCCACCAATACTGTGATGGGAAAGTTTCTAAACTGTCTGTGCAGGTTCAGAGAGAGAGAGAGAGAGAGAGAGAGAGAGAGAGAGAGAGAGAGAGAGAGAGAGAGAGAGAGGGAGAGGGAGGAGAGGTAAAACAGCAGTGGGAGGGGACGGCAGGAGTCCTGACAAAGACTCTGTCCATATATAAGGAGTCAACTTCTCTCTGTTTACATGAGAGACAGATGTGGCGAAAGAGTGGCAGCTCTTTCAGAAGAAATTCAGGAGAAAATGCTTTTCTTACTTAGTATTTTTGTCTTGTTTTCAGTCCAAATATCTTTACATTAAGGAACATTTACAAGACAAGCGAAAGTTTTTGTCTTGTTTTGAGGGGAAATAACTCAAAATTAAGGGAGTTTTGTTTTCTGTTTGAATTAAGATTACTTTGGTTACCCCATTGCCATTGCTTATTTTAAGCAAAAACTCACTTAATTTTGAGTTATTTTATAGCAAAACAAGACAAAAATTTTTGCTTGTCTAGTAAATGTTCCTTAAAGGGTTAGTTCACCCAAAAATGTAAATTGTGTCATTAATGACTGAGCCTCATGTGGTTGGACACCCGTCAGACCTCCGTTCATCTTCAGACACAAATGAAGATATTTTAGTGTAAATCTGATGCTCTGAAAGGCCTCCATTGGCTCAACTTTTCACTCTCAAGACCCTTAAAAGACACTAAAGACTAAAGTTACAAAGTCCATCTCACTACAGCGGCTCTACAATAACTTTATGAAGACGAGAATAGTTTTTGTGCGCAAAAAAAACCTAAATAACGACTTATATAGTGATGACGATTTCAAAACACGGCCTCATGAAGCTTTGAAGCGTTATGAATCAGTGAGTCGATTCAGCGGTTCAGAGCGTTATGAATCAGTGAGTCGATTCAGCAGTTTGAAGCGTTATGAATCAGTGAGTCGATTCAGCAGTTTGAAGCGTTATGAATCAGTGAGTCGATTCAGCAGTTTGAAGCATTATGAATCAGTGAGTCGATTCAGCAGTTTGAAGCGTTATTAATCAGTGAGTCGATTCAGCAGTTTGAAGCGCTATGAATCAGTGAGTCGATTCAGCGGTTCAGAGCGTTATGAATCAGTGAGTCGATTCAGCGGTTTGGAGCGTTATGAATCAGTGAGTCGATTCAGCAGTTTGAAGCGTTATGAATCAGTGAGTCGATTCAGCAGTTTGAAGCGTTATGAATCAGTGAGTCGATTCAGCAGTTTGAATCAGTGAGTCGATTCAGCAGTTTGAAGCATTATGAATCAGTGAGTCGATTCAGCAGTTTGAAGCGTTATTAATCAGTGAGTCGATTCAGCAGTTTGAAGCGTTATGAATCAGTGAGTCGATTCAGCAGTTTGAAGCATTATGAATCAGTGAGTCGATTCAAGCAGTTTGAAGCATTATGAATCAGTGAGTCGATTCAGCAGTTTGAAGCGTTATGAATCAGTGAGTCGATTCAGCGGTTCAGAGCATTATGAATCAGTGAGTCGATTCAGCAGTTTGAATCGCCAAATTTCAGCAGTTTGGCGGTTTGACGCGCGATCCGAATCATGATTTGGCTCATTGATTCATAACACTTCGAAGCTTCATGAGGCCGTGTTTTGAAATCGTCATCACTATATAAGTCGTTATTTAGGGTTTTTTTGCGCACAAAAACTATTCTCGTCTTCATAAAGTTATTGTAGAGCCGCTGTAGTGAGATGGACTTTGTATCGACGTCTTTAGTGTCTTTTAAGGGTCTTGAGAGTGTAAAGTTGAGCCAATGGAGGCCTTTCAGAGCATCAGATTTACACTAAAATATCTTCTTTTGTGTCTGAAGATGAACGGAGGTCTGACGGGTGTCCAACCACATGAGGGTAAGTAATTAATGACAGAATTTTCATTTTAGGGTGAACTAACCCTTTAATGTAAGATTTTTTAGATATTTGGACTGAAAACAAGACAAAAATACTAGGTAAGAAAAGCATTTTTTGCAGTGTATATACTCAGAAATGCCATAGAAGAAACATTTGCGTTCCCCAAAGAACCTTTCAATGGAACCGTTGCACAAAGAACATACTTTACATGAATCCGTCAGTCATTCGATAAGTGGCAATTATTTTTAGGTCAACATAAAAATCAAAATAGAAGCATCTTCATAATCACGCCAACAGAATCTGGAACGATTTTCCTTTACGGTTGACATCTGAAATCCCTCCTTTTTTCCCACAAAGTTTCATATAGTCACTAAAATCACTAACTAAATATGTTCTAAGAGTGTTTTACTTACGTTCCCATCAAGTTATGAGAGATTTTTAAATGTTCTAAAAGTTTTTCCTTGGAGCATTCCAATGTGTGATTCTTCAAACATTATGGGAACGTTCTGAAACAAGCAGAACATTTTTAAAAAACGTTAGGTGAACTAAAACAGTCCAGGATAAAGTTCCATTGGCGATGTTTTTGAGCTAATGTTTTGAGAAGAAACCGGATAACATTGAATGAACGTTCTATTAACGTTACTGGAGGAACGTTTGTTCATAACGTTGAGAGAACCTTGACAGAACGTTCTGAGAACATTATCAAAGACCAGATAACGTTGAATGAACGTTCTATTAACGTTACTTGAAGAACGTTTTGAGAGAACCTTGACAGAACGTTCTGAGAACATTATCAAAGACCAGATAACGTTGAATGAACGTTCTATTAACGTTACTTGAAGAACGTTTTGAGAGAACCTTGACAGAACGTTCTGAGAACATTATTAAAGACCAGATAACGTTGAATGAACGTTCTATTAGCGTTACTGGAGGAACGTTTGTTCATAACATTGAGAGAACCTTGCCAGAACGTTCTGAGAACATTATCAAAGACCAGATAACGTTGAATGAACGTTCTATTAACGTTACTGAAAGAACGTTTTGAGAGAACCTTGACAGAACGTTCTGAGAACATTATCAAAGACCAGATAACGTTGAATGAACGTTCTATTAACGTTACTGGAAGAACGTTTTGAGAGAACCTTGACAGAACGTTCTGAGAACATTATTAAAGACCAGATAACGTTGAATGAACGTTCTATTAGCGTTACTGGAGGAACGTTTGTTCATAACATTGAGAGAACCTTGCCAGAACGTTCTGAGAACATTATCAAAGACCAGAATATCACTCAATACTTAATTACACTGTAACACTGACACCTTAAGATAAAGTGTAACAAAAAGTTTATTCAGTTAACTCTATTTGTTGCGATATGTATTTTAAAGCGCGTGGCTTGATGATTCATTGGTGAGAGATCATGAGGATGGGAGAGTCGTGTCTGATTTAATTAACGAGATCTGAGGAATCAGGAGCGGCTACAGGACAGAGACGAGGAAAGGTCAAGGCTGTGGGCGGACGACACTAATGCAAAAGACAGCTGTGAAAGTCCATTAATCGTGAAGAATGAGACGCCGTGATGAGTCACTCTTCTGGGAAAGAGGAAGTCCGGGGAGTGCAGATGTGACGATGGACCCGGAAGTGCAGCAATAACACACACACACACACACACACACACACACACACACACTCTCTCTTTTAACCTTTGGCTCATAATTTGCGTTCATTTACTCACCCTCACTCGTGTCAAACCTGTATGATTCCTCTTATACGGCAGGCAAAATGAATGAAAACTCTACCATAGCATCTCTGTAAAAAACAAAAATGGTTTCAACTTAACATTTTAAGTTCAGTCAACTCAATAGCCAAGTTGTCATTTAGTACAACTTCACATTTCAAGTTGACTAAACGTAATGTTTTAAGGCAGCATGAACACTTACTTTTTAAAGTTGAAACTTTTTTTTTTTTTTTTTTACAGTGTAGTAGGCAGTGTTGGGGGAAACGCATTACAAGTAACTTGAGTTACGTGAATAATATTACTTTTTCTAAGTAACTAGTAAAGTAACGCATTACTTTTCAAATTTACAACAAAAGTTACTTTTTCACATTAATTTGACTGACAGCTCTCCTGTCCTCATGTTGAGAGTTAGTGCAGAGGTGTGTGTGTGTGTGTGTGTGTGTGTGTGTGTGTGTGTGTGTGTGTGTGTGTGTGTGTGTGTGTGTGTGAACATGATGGTTATTGTAGTTCTAGACTAAATGTGAGCATTTATTTATCTCACTTGCACAATAAAGATTCTGTCCTCCTCAAAATGAAGAAAATCAGTCAAATGCAAAATCAGAGTTCTATGCAAACCTCCAATAATTACATGTTAAATAAAACAACGATTTTTATGCATAATCTACCTTTATATTTAATTGACCAATGTCTTGTTGCTGACATTTGATTTGTTTTTATTGGTAAAACTTTTTTCTCCTGCGTCCTCTTCTCCATTATCCAGAGCTGCGCCCTCTAGTGTTCATGAGGGAATCTGCATTTTTACCTCAGCCTGAGGCTTATTATTTCACTTTTGGTATGAAGAGGTCTTTACCGTTGCACAAAAATATAACTTTTTTGTTATAAAAAATACAAAAACAAGCCCAGCCCAGGTGAGAAAAAGTAACGCAAAAGTAACGTAACGCATTACTTTTCTTAAAAAGTAACTAAGTAACTCAATTAGTTACTTTTTAAGGGAGTAACACAATATTGTAATGCATTACTTTTCAAAGTAACTTTCCCCAACACTGGTAGTAGTACACAAGTCATACGATAGCAAAGTCACTATACACCGACCAGGCATAACATTATGACCACCTTCCTAATATTGTGTTGGTCCCCCAGATCCTCTAGAAGGCTTGCTTTCTTCCCATGGTGCACCTGGTGCCATGTGTTCCCCAGGTAAGCCACGCACACACACACACACGGCCATCCACTGATGTAGAGGAACACGTGAGCATCAGACCAGGCCACCTTCTTCCATTGCTCCATGGTCCAGTTCTGATGCTCACGGGCCACTGTTGGTGCTTTGGGCGGGGGTCAGAGGTCAGGGGTCAGCATGGGCACTGGTCAGCGGCTGTGCCGCCCCATACACAACAAACTGAGATGCTCTGTGTATTCTGAGCCCTTTCTATCAGCAGTGTTGGGGAAAGTTACTTTGAAAAGTAATGCATTACAATATTGCGTTACTCCCTTAAAAAGTTACTAGTTACTTTTTAAGAAAAGTAATGCATTACGATACTTTTTCTCACCTGGGCTGGGCTTGTTTTTGTTTTTTTATAACAAAAAAGTTATATTTTTGTGCAACGGTAAAGACCACTTCATACCAAAATGTAAATAATAAGCCTCAGGCTGAGGTAAAAATGCAGATTCCCGCATGAACACTAGAGGGCGCAGCTCTGGATAATGGAGAAGAGGACGCAGGAGAAAAAAGTTTTACCAATAAAAACAAAAAATCTAGTAATTTTCATCATAGTATTAGACCTTACTAACAAACGGCTAACCTGATCAATTTGAGGACTGTGTTGTGTTTCTGATGATCAGGGCTGGGTATTTCTAAAAAAATGGAAAGTTCGATGCAAAAAACAACAACAACAACAACTTACTGCTCCAGAAATCTGGGGCCTGTTCCATGATGGTAGTTTAACAAACTCAGGGTTACAGGATTAGTTTAGAGTTGACAAAACCAAACCAATCTATTCAGGCTTTGTTGGTCCCATGATGCTGATCATCCGCTTTCTCTGTCAACTCAGGCTTTGATCCTGAGTTTAGCTGTGACATCAGCAGTGAACAGCCAATCACACGCTGTGGATCAGTCAAACTGAGATTCACTTCTCGCGAGAGAAGCAGTGAGATTGATTTCTCTCTTCTACAGAATATTTCATGATTGAAAAATATTAAGAATTTAAACAAATTTACACAGCAAGAAGAAAAGAGCTGTCTATAAAAGAGTACAACTTAAAGAAAATATTCACTACGTCAATGCAAGTAAATGTTATGAAGTTGGTTTAGTTGATATATAGAGAATTGAGTAATGTAGTAATTTTTATAGCATTGTGTATTGATTTTAAAGCTTATTTGTAAGACCTTTGTATAGGCTAATTATATTAATTTCAACTAAGTGCCTATTAATGATTGATTAACTAAAATGATGTGTAATTGATTACGGGTATAATAATTACATAAATTATATCTAAATCATTCAAAATTACTATTATTATAAATAAGCATTGTTCAAATCCAGACACTTTAGTCTTTAATAGCCATTTGCTATGTAGTGACCTTTAATTTGGAGTATAAACAGGGGGCGTGGCTTTATTGCATCAGTCACTTTGCTCACAGTTGATTGGTCCAATTTCAGTTTGAGATCTCTTATCCAGAACATAACCTGTCCTGGAGCAGGTTAGCCGTGGAGTGTAAGTTGCTATGGAGATGAACACTGCTAAAAGACAAACCACTTTAATGGTACCTAAAACCCAGGATTAGCACAAACTAAGCTTAAACATATCTGGCTAGCCAGTTAAACCAGCTTCATGGTATCGGCCCCTGCTGAGTGACAAGCGCTCACGGCTGGCCAAAATAAAAGATCAGGGAGTGCGGAAAATGTCTTTGCTTGCGAGAGCTTACGTGTTCCTGAAATCTGGCACCGAAAGGCCAACAATAGCCTTCAGTCAGTGTTCACCAACACACACACACACACACACACACCTGCACAGGCTGTCAGACTGCATCACCTGAGGAGCTTCAGAGCACTGATGACTCTACTAACACCAACTGACTTACTCTCAAAGCAGATCAACAGTTATTGCTCTTCAGGAGACGTGCATGCGCATCGAAATTTAATTATCAATTAGGGTTAATTATCCCCGGTTTATTTCTCACCACGTCTCAAAACGATGTAAAGTACGTGCACTAAACTTTTTCGAGTTGATCTCATGGTGAGTATTTGGATCTCAAAAGAACACGCGCTCCGCAATAGCAGATAATGAGCGAACAAATAACAAATTACATAAACACAGAATATTTGATTTACATTATTTAAAATCTGATGTTTCAACGTTTCTTTAGACACATGTCTCATGTTTGTGTGACAAGTATTCACTAAGTTACAGTTCATTTTCTGAAGACTATCAGAATGGATGTTATTGCGGGAGAGGCGGCAGATCGCGCATCATGTTTGTTTTCTTTATTTTGCATTATAAAACAGAGCAGTTTTTTTTAATGCAATGACTAAACGCCTGGAATTTTTTCACAACTGTAACGATAACAGCACAGAGGAATGATATAGCTGGAATCACTTTCAGAACGATTTTCCGGGTTCTCTCAATGTTATGAGCAAACGTTCTTCCAGTAACGTTAATAGAACGTTCCTTCAACGTCATCTGGTCTTTAATAATGTTCTCAGAACTTTCTGGCAAGGTTCTCTCAACGTTATGAGCAAACGTTCCTCCAGTAACGTTAATAGAACGTTCCTTCAACGTCTTCTGGTCTTTAATAATGTTCTCAGAACTTTCTGGCAAGGTTCTCTCAACGTTATGAGCAAACGTTCTTCCAGTAACGTTAATAGAACGTTCCTTCAAAGTTATCTGGCCTTTAATAATGTTCTCAGAACGTTTTGTCAAGGTTCTCTCAACGTTATGAGCAAACGTTCTTCTAGTAACGTTAATAGAACATTCGTTCAAAGTTATCTGGTCTTTAATAATGTTCTCAGAACTTTCTTTCAAGGTTCTCTCAACGTTATGAGCAAACGTTCTTCCAGTAACGTTAATAAAACATTCGTTCAACGTTATCTGGTCTTTGATAATGTTCTCAGAACGTTTTGTCAAGGTTCTCTCAACGTTATGAGCAAACGTTCTTCTAGTAACGTAAATAGAACATTCGTTCAAAGTTATCTGGTCTTTAATAATGTTCTCAGAACGTTCTGTCAAGGTTCTCTCAACGTTAAGAACAAACATTCTTCCAGTAACGTTAATAGAACGTTCCTTCAAAGTTATCCGGTTTTTAATAATGTTCTCAGAACGTTCTGTCAAGGTTCTCTCAACGTTATGAGCAAACGTTCTTCTAGTAACGTAAATAGAACATTCGTTCAAAGTTATCTGGTCTTTAATGTTCTCAGAACGTTCTGGCAAGGTTCTCTCAACGTTATGAGCAAACGTTCTTCCAGTAACGTTAATAGAACGTTCCTTCAAAGTTATCTGGTCTTTAATAATGTTCTCAGAACGTTCTGTCAAGGTTCTCTCAACGTTATGAACAAACATTCTTCCAGTAACGTTAATAGAACATTCATTCAAAGTTATCCGGTTTTTAATAATGTTCTCAGAATGTTCTGTCAAGGTTCTCTCAATGTTATGAGCAAACGTTCTTCCAGTAACGTTAATAGAACGTTCGTTCAAAGTTATCTGGTCTTTAATAATGTTCTCAGAACGTTCTGGCAAGGTTCTCTCAACGTTATGAGCAAACGTTCTTCCAGTAACGTTAATAGAACGTTCCTTCAAAGTTATCTGGTCTTTAATAATGTTCTCAGAACGTTCTGTCAAGGTTCTCTCAACGTTATGAGCAAACGTTCTTCCTGTAACGTTAATAGAACGTTCCTTCAAAGTTATCTGGTCTTTAATAATGTTCTCAGAACGTTCTGGCAAGGTTCTCTCAACGTTATGAGCAAACGTTCTTCCAGTAACGTTAATAGAACATTCATTCAAAGTTATCCGGTTTTTAATAATGTTCTCAGAACGTTTTGTCAAGGTTCTCTCAACGTTATGAGCAAACGTTCTTCTAGTAACGTAAATAGAACATTCGTTCAAACTTATCTGGTCTTTAATAATGTTCTCAGAACTTTCTTTCAAGGTTCTCTCAATGTTATGAACAAACGTTCTTCCAGTCACATTAATAGAACGTTCGTTCAAAGTTATCTGGTCTTTCATAACGTTTTCAGAACGTTCTGTCAAGGTTCTCTCAACGTTGTGAGCAAACATTCTTCCAGTAACGTTAATAGAACATTCGTTCAAAGTTATCTGGCCTTTAATAATGTTCTCAGAACGTTCTGTCAAGGTTCTCTCAACGTTATAAGCAAACGTTCTTCCAGTAACGTTAATAGAACATTCGTTCAAAGTTATCTGATCTTTGATAACGTTCTCAGAACGTTCTGTCAAGGTTCTCTCAATGTTATGAGCAAACGTTCTTCAAGTAACGTTAATAGAACGCTCGTTCAACATCATCTGGTCTTTAACGTTTTCAGAAGGTTCTGTCAAGGTTCTCTCAACGTTATGAGCAAACGTTCTTCTAGTAACGTAAATAGAACATTCGTTCAAACTTATCTGGTCTTTAATAATGTTCTCAGAACTTTCTTTCAAGGTTCTCTCAATGTTATGAACAAACGTTCTTCCAGTCACATTAATAGAACGTTCGTTCAAAGTTATCTGGTCTTTCATAACGTTTTCAGAACGTTCTGTCAAGGTTCTCTCAACGTTGTGAGCAAACATTCTTCCAGTAACGTTAATAGAACATTCGTTCAAAGTTATCTGGCCTTTAATAATGTTCTCAGAACGTTCTGTCAAGGTTCTCTCAATGTTATGAACAAATGTTCTTCCAGTAACGTTAATAGAACATTCATTCAAAGTTTTTTTAATAATGTTCTCAGAACGTTTTGTCAAGGTTCTCTCAACGTTATGAACAAACGTTCTTCTCTCTGGAATGGCAGATTGTGATTGGTCCATCATGCCATTCTGCAGTCAGATATTTTAGTATAATACGTGGAAGCTGTTGTCCCAAAATAGACCCGCAAATACTAAAACAATGTAGGCAATATTTGATTTTACCCAAAAGGAATTGAACAGATGATGAAAAATGTTGGTAAAAAGTGCAAATGTAACTGATTTTAAGTCACTTCTCGTAGTGGTTTAGATGTCTTTATAGAACAGCCAGTCGCAGGGAATCACCTTTACTAACTCTAATAATGAGAAGATCTGAGATTTGCTCTTTGAAGATCTGTGGAATAATTTAAAGGCCGATCTGTTTACAAAATAACTCAATCACTCGTCTCTCTGTTCCAGTGAGCATCCGTCTGGATGTGTCTCTCTCGTGTTTTAAGTCAACATGAAATCAAAACACACTCTTTTTACTTTCTTTCTTCATGGTCCTGGAGTTATTGTGAAAGATTGATGAGTGGGGCTGGGAATCGTAAGAAATGTTCCGGTTCCATTAAAACGATTAAACAACTAATCAAAAAATAGTGGTAAGGAAAAATGCTCAAATCAAGGGTTGGGTAACATCTGAATTTTGCGTATCGATTCCTAATTTCAATTCCAATGAGGTTTAAATAAAAAAAACGTAGATATCATTCACACATACACTGAACACAATTATAAACGCAACACTTTTGTTTTTGCCTCCATTGTTCATGAACTGAAGGCTTTTTTATGTACACAAAAGGCCTATTTCTCTCAAATATGGTTGTGTAAATCTGTGTTAGTGAGCACTTCTCTTTTCCCGAGATAATCCATCCACCTCACAGCATATCCATATTGTAGCACATTTGGAAACGGTTCTAAAATGGAGTCAACATTACATAAAAAAAATGTTGTCTTTATAATCTTTACTGAAATATATGAACTTGCTCCGCCTCCTTTTTAGCTGATGTCATCAGTCTCCTCCCATTCTGATGAAACGCCCACTTTTCCACGATAAAATCAATTTCCAACTATTTAATTTTTAATTTTTTTATTTTACGGTTAGAAACACATCAGATTACAAGGATAAATGTTTCATGCTGACTTTAAGTCACTAAGCGTTGTGAAGGTATTTCTGACGGAATAATAATTGGGGTTTTGATTTGCTTCAGATGTGTGTGTGTGTGTGTGTGTGTGTGTAAATGTGTTTGTGTTTACTGACAGAACGTCTCACGTCATTCAGCTCAAGGCGGTGCGGTTCTCTCTCTGAAGAGCTGTATAAAGATTTACAAAACATCTGTGTTGTGTGTCTGTCGCACTGCCGAAAACACTGAATCTCCTGCTCGTTTTCCAGTACAAATAGGAAGAATACTTTCCAAAGTCCCTCCAGCGGGAGATCTTCTCTCTTTCATTCTCTCTATCAGTCTCTTCTTCCCGGAACCAACACGTCACAATATTCCTCATTATAATAATTAATGCGCTGAATAAAGGGGCGGGGCTTGAGTTAGTTAGTCGTGTGTTGAGACTGGCGGTTATGGTAAGGGGCGGGACATTTCCCAGCTTGACCAATCACAACACACTGCTCCAGCCAACCAATCAGAGCACAGTGTGCTTTTCAGAAGGCGGGGCTTCATAGAGACAGGAAGTAAACAGAGCGTTACTGACAGACTGGGAAGAGAGGAGCCGCAACAATGGAGGATATGAGGAGACAATCAACACTCCTGCTCTAGAGGAGACAGAAACACAGCATCAATACTTTGTAATATTGTGAAATATAATTAAAATGTAAAATACCTGTTTTCAGTGTGTGTAACAGTGTGTGTGTAACTGCGTGTGTAGCTGTGCATGTGACAGTGTGTGTGTAACAGTGTGTGTAGCAGTGTGTGTGTAACAGTGAGTGTAACTGTGTGTGTGTAACAGTGTGTAGTAGTGTGTGTAGCAGTGTGTGTAACTTTGTGTGCAACAATGTGTGTAAATGTGTATGTAACAGTGTGTGTAGCAGTGCATGTGTAAAAGTGTGTGTAGCAGTGCATGTGTAACAGTGAGTGTAACTGTGTGAGTGTAACAGTGTGTGTGTAACAATGTGTGTAACAGTGTGTGAGTGTAACAATGTGTGTAACAGTGTGTGTGTGTGTGTGTGTGTAACAGTGTGTGTAGCAGTGTGTGTAACAGTGTGTGTGTGTGTAACAGTGTGTAGCAGTGTGTGTGTAACAGTGTGTGCGTAACAGTGTGTGTGTGTGTGTGTGTGTGTAACAGTGTGTGTGTGTGTAACAGTGTGTGTAGCAGAATGTGTGTAACAGTGTGTGCGTAACAGTGTGTGTGTGTGTGTGTGTATGTGTGTAACAGTGTGTGTGTGTGTGTAACAGTGTGTGTAGCAGAATGTGTGTAACAGTGTGTGTAGCTCCTCCATCCCGAGTTCACTGATGAAGGGTGATGTGTGTGTGTGTGTGTGTGTGTGTGTGTAACAGTGTGTGTAACAGTGTGTGTGTGTAACAGTGTGTGCGTAACAGTGTGTGTAGCAGTGTGTGTAACAGTGTGTGTGTGTGTGTAACAGTGTGTAGCAGTGTGTGTGTAACAGTGTGTGCGTAACAGTGTGTGTGTATGTGTGTAACAGTGTGTGTGTGTGTAACAGTGTGTGTAGCAGAATGTGTGTAACAGTGTGTGCGTAACAGTGTGTGTGTGTGTGTATGTGTGTAACAGTGTGTGTGTGTGTGTGTAACAGTGTGTGTAGCTCCTCCATCCCGAGTTCACTGATGAAGGGTGATGTGTGTGTGTGTGTGTGTGTGTGTGTGTAACAGTGTGTGTAACAGTGTGTGTGTGTAACAGTGTGTGCGTAACAGTGTGTGTAGCAGTGTGTGTAACAGTGTGTGTGTGTGTGTAACAGTGTGTAGCAGTGTGTGTGTAACAGTGTGTGCGTAACAGTGTGTGTGTATGTGTGTAACAGTGTGTGTGTGTGTAACAGTGTG
>JARQWZ010002983.1:17500-62500 GCA_033150135.1 Gobio occitaniae | reverse complement strand
AAAGCTTATACTAAAACCAGAAGCAAAATCCAGTGATTCTTTTTAGTTCACTTTACTTAATGTCTTAACTTAATTGTAAAGATCTAGTAATCTGTACTAGTCACACACTATACATTGTTTACTCAGAAAACTCAAGTTTCGATGAATAGATTGGATTGAGTGTCATTTGTGAAGCCAAAAAAAAGAGTCAGTGTTTTAGTGGATTGGCCACTTGAAACATTCATATCATCGTAATTATCTTCATATTGATGCAGCGATGCAATAAGAAATCAGTTATTTGGTTTCAAAGGAGGATAAGTAATAAATTGGTTGCTTTTAAAAGTTGAACTAGCTGAATAATTAACGATTTAGTCAGAAAATAGGTCACCTTTTAAAAGCAACTTATGTACAACCTGTTAACTTTACTTAATGTCTTAACTTAATTGTAAAGATCTAGTAATATGTACTAGTCACACACTATACATTGTTTACTCAGAAAACCCAAGTTTAGATTTGGTTTGAGTGCCATTTTGTCAAGCAATTATTTTAAGTCACCACAATGGAGATCAATGTTCCGTTTGGTTGGTCACTTCAAACATTCATATTATTGCAATTCTCTTCATATTGATGCAGCGATGCAATAAGAAATCAGGTATTTCGTGTCAAAGGAAGATGAGTAATAAATAGGTTGCTTTTAAAAGTTGACCAAGCTTCTGTTAGATTCGATTTAGTTGGAAATTAGGTCACCTTTTAAAAGCAACCTATGTACAACCTGTTAACTTTACATGTCTTAACTTAATTGTAAAAATTTATTAATATGTAATAGTCACACACTATACCTTGTTTACTCAGAAAACCCAAGTTACGATTAATTGATTGGTTTGAGTGGCATTTTGTCGAGCTAAACAAAAAAGTCACCATTATGGAGATCAGTTTCATTTGCACTTGAAACCTTCATATTATTGCAATTCTCATGCAGCAATGCAACAAGAAATCACAGTTCTTAAGTTTTAAAGGAAGTGAGTAATAAATAGGTTGCTTTTAAAAGTTGACCTAGCTTCTGTTAGCATCGATTTAGTCTGAAATTAAGTCACCGCTTAAAAGCGCCCTATGTAATACTTCCCTTCATGTCGTATAATGATCGTTTAAATTTTACTGCTAACACTTACGTCATAAACACCTTGTGAAACTTTTAATTGGGTTGATACAATCCCTCTATATGTGTGACAATATCATGCTCGATATGACTTCAACATTCAGCATCAAAACACAACAATGGTAGCTTTACTAAGTCAAGAGTAAATCTAAAGTAAAAGATCAAGTACTCCCTACAGTTCTTTTTTAGTGAATGGAACTCTTGTGTAAGTGAACACTAACTAAGCATTTGTCAGCACAACTTACTTATTCCTATTTCACTTTACTTTGCAATCGGTTTGTTTAAGGAAGTCTAACTAATTAGATTTTACAGGGAATAAGTTTGAATGAACTAGTTAATTAAGAACATCAAGTTTCCTGAGCCATGAATGAGAAACATCTGACGCCACTAAAAGACAACAAAAACACCAATATTTCACTGCTCTTAAACAAATTAAAAATACTCACTGTAGCGATTCAGACGGCCGTCCACAAAGTGGCCTTAACAATCCAAAGGGGTATTTCTTCTGCTGGTCAAAAGTCTTTTGGGTTTACTGTCCTGAAATCAGCGGCAGGTGAGAGAGATGCTGAGGCTCGAGTCTGAAGTTGTCCGGACTTGCCGAGCTCCTCTGCTACTTGTGAAGCTGTTGAACGTTCAAAATATATATATATGAGGTTCAGGGCTGCTTCTGACATCACTGAGCAGTCAACACTACCGCCTCACACACACACAAGACATGCTGCATATGAAATTAGACACACACACACACACACACACACACACAGGCAAAGTGTGGGTTGTGGAGTTTTATATCTAACCCTATGCCAAACTAACTCGCTTGCTTTTTTTAAAAACAGAAAATCACATGTTATCCGTTTTTCACAGTATTTTTTCGTGTGATTCACATCAGTTTGGGGGGGAAAAATTCGCACACATGCACACACACTTTCCCAGAAAACGTCACATGCTGCACACGCTGATACCCAACACTGCAAATCACTGTTATTTCACAAGCTTAAATGCTACATAAACTTCTCTCAGGCACATTAATGTTATCATTTAAAAGCCGAATATGAAAACAGCCTTAGGAGACGCAGCTCTGTTGTGGCGTTAAACCGTGATAATTAAGTCAGGCCTTCATGTGGAGGAATTTGGCGAGTGTGTGAACGCGCTCCAAACTCAGCGCAGCGGTCAGTTTTTCAGCCCACCGCTGTGTGTTTAGCGTCACAGCTAATCTGAGTCGGCCGAGAGAGGGAGAGCGAGCGTCTGAGCTGAGGTTGAGCTATGTTTAGTTGCGGACGCTGCTGGTGGTTTGGGCTTTACTGGCCCGTGTGTATCATGACCTGCTCGCGTTCCCTCTTTGTGCTCCGACCGCTGAGTGGGAAGGGCACCACAAAACATGGAAAACACCAGACGATTACAGCACTGGGGTCTGACACAGTCCTGACTGCACTGGAGATTATCTGTGGTTTGCTTGTGGCCAGACTGTGTGCGTTTCGCCTCGGGAGTTCATGGGTAATTCGGTGATTTGTGGCGTTGATACCAAGTGTTTGTTTACTTGTGGGTTAGGGGTCATCCTAGTAGCCAGGATTTTGATCTGGTTCACATTGCAGCTGGTCCTGAAGCATTCACTTGGGAAGAGTTTGTTCTTTAGAGGCATGGATCTGATCTGATGCCGTGAAAAATAATGGTGTGTTCAGTAGGGGTGTAACGGTACACATATTCGTACCGAACCGTTTCGGTACAGGGCTTTCGGTGTGGTGCACGGTTTCCGAATACAGCCGTTAAAGGGTTAGTTCACCCAAAAATGAAAATTCTGTCATTAATTACTTACCCTCATGTTGTTTGACACCCGTCAGACCTCTGTTCATCTTCAGACACAAATGAAGATATTTTAGTGTAAATCTGATGCTCTGAAAGGCCTCCATTGGCTCAATGCACTTTACACTCTCAAGACCCTTAAAAGACACTAAAGACGTCGATACAAAGTCCATCTCACTACAGTGGTTCTACAATAACTTTATGAATCGGCGAGAATAGTTTTTGTGCGCAAAAAACCCTAAATAACGACTTATATAGTGATGACCGATTTCAAAACACGGCATCATGAAGCTTCGAAGCGTTATGAATCAGTGAGTCGATTCAGCAGCTTGGCGGTTTGACACGCAATCCGAATCGTGATTCGACTCACTGATTCATAACGCTTCGAAGCTTCATGATGCCGTGTTTTGAAATCGTCATCACTATATAAGTCGTTATTTAAGTTTTTTTTGCGCACAAAAACTATTCTCGCCGCTTCATAAAGTTATTGTAGAGCCACTGTAGTGAGATGGACTTTGTAACGACGTCTTTAGTGTCTTTTAAGGGTCTTGAGAGTGTAAAGTTGAGCCAATGGAGGCCTTTCAGATCATCAGATTTGCACTAAAATATCTTCATTTGTGTCTGAAGATGAACGGAGGTCTGACGGGTGTCCAACCACATGAGGGTCAGTAATTAATGACAGAATTTTCATTTTTGGGTGAACTAACCCTTTAACAGTTATAAGTCGACTTGTTTTAAGCGCGGAACACACTTCAATCCGAGTTCCTACACAAATATATTTAGTATTCAGTCCATTTTATCACGAAATTCAAACGATAAATGCTGTTTTGACGCTCTTTAATGTGGCGTGACTGATCAGAGTTCAAGCCGCGCGCGCGCGATCATCTACAGAGGTGGGTAGAGTAGCCAAAATCTGTACTCAAGTAAAAGTACAAGTAATTACGGAAATATTTACTCAAGTAAAAATCGTAATAGTTACTTGAGTAAGAGTAAAAAAGTATTCAATAAAAAAACTACTCAAGTAGTTAGTTACTAGTTACTTTCGATCTGATTGATAAGAATGAAAACCCTGAATTTCAGACTACTTGGAGAGCTTTCACACACCTCTCCTTGAAAGGTTGACCACTCCAAATATATATGTGTGTGTGTGTGTGTGTGTGTGTGTTTAATGGTTAAACAGTGTAAATTAATGGTGTGCTGTGCTAACCAGAGCTCTTTTTAAAACATACTTTGTTCTTATATTTTATAAGTAGCCTATATGGATTCTTTAGGTAGGAATAAAATACAATCCCGTTTTTATTTGTATGCATTTTCTACACTTCAGACAGGTGTCTGTCTGGATTTGTGTATAAATGCAAGACGTCACATTAGGCTATTCAATTTGTTTCGTTTTGTGAGAAAAAGGTTATGTAAATGTGCCGAAGTAAATGTAATTCATTACTACCCACCTCTGATCATCTGTGAAGGCGATCGATCATCTCTTCCTAAAGAATAAACATGAATGAACATCTGAAGGTATGTTGAGGATACATTACAGCTTACTGTCACGTATCATATGTGGTGTAATCCCTCAATCAGTGTCTTAACGCCGGAAAGACCTCAATAAAACTTCTGTAAACTAAACAATGTCATGTAGCATCACATGACCTCAGGCAGTCATTCAGTGTCCACAGAATTATATTCACTAGAGAAATCAAGTCTTTCACTAAATATATGTTCTATATTAGCCGTTATATTCACTATATTCTACTTAACCTGTTAAGTGATGTCTGGATTATTTTATGTATGTTTAAATAAACCTGTCATGAAAATGACAGACACTGAAATATTTCAACAACGAATTGGATAAAAAAAAACTATTTTATAAATAGATTTAGAAGTTATTGCAAAAAATGCCTTATTTGAAGTTTACATGTTTGCGTACTATGTTATCTGAGTGTTGATTATTATATCTAAAAATAAATAGCAACTGAATTTAGGCTAAAAGTTAGGGTATGTTGTTAACCTTTAATATTAATGTGCAAGTAAGGGCTCCCTATAGAGTTTACAGCAATAAACGTTTAGTACTAATTTAATTAATTTAAGGACAGACACTTTTTTTTCCAGTAAATCACTGTTTAATAAAAATAAATAAAAAGCAATTTTGTAAAACTGCTGTACTGAACTCGTACCGAACCGTCAGTTTTGTGTACCGTTACACCCCTAGTGTTCAGGAGTTCATAAATGATTGACTTGCATTCATTGGATGTCAATCGATGTTCAATGCTTGTGTTATTATTTGTCACTTACAGGGTGTTCATAACTAAAGTAATCGTTCACCGGTTACGAGACATGCACGAACCAATAGCATGTGACTTTTTCAGGGGTTTGCCAGTGTAACGGAGGCCAGCTAGCAGTTGCTGAGCGAGTAAACCTCACTCCTCTGATCTCAAGAGACGCTCTAGCGACTGATGCTAGGGGTTGCAGTCCGTGTTAGAGCTTCTGACTCTCATGTCGGCGGACCCGGGTTCGAGTCCCACTTGGAGCGGGCGGTTCAAACAGGAGGGGTTACACCAGACATGCTCACTAAGAACTGTTATTAAATATTGGGCGAACTATTATTATTTATGTTTGGGAAACACGTTTAATTCACCCTGTTTTCTAAATTGATTTTACAGATCTTATTGTTAACCATTCATCCGTGCATGCATTTCATTATTAAAGGAAAGTTTTAATACGGTAGTTTAATCAAAACTCTCTGGATTCTCCAATTATTTAGTGCACCTAAGCTCCGCCCCCAGCTCACACTCTTCTGCATACACTTGAGTGCCACGCCCACATCTCAACATCCAATCAACAACCAATGGTCAATACTTGTGCAATACTTAAAGTGTGTAGTGTCGCCGTTTGAACATCAACAACATCTGCAAAGTTACGACGCTCAAAGCAAAGGGAGATATTTTCTTTTACAGAAATATTTTTTTAAGGACTACAACGAGTTAGTGACATCACTAACCCTAACATTTACATAAACCCCGCCCCTGGGAACATGTGGAGAAGAGGAAGAGTTGTTGAACATTTGGGAGTCGCTCAAGCTGTCGTCCGTCTTTTACATTTATTGATACAGTACGAACACAAATGCAATAGCATGTCATAAAGCAAGATGACATCATCGGTTATAACCGTAATTACACTAAACTATCCCTGTTCTCTCGCATTCAGCAGATATTCTCTGGCTTATCTCACAACAGTTCCCACACCAGCGCTTTATACATTTATGCTACAGAATATGCTAATCAGTGACTGAAGATCGTTAACTCATAAACTCATCAACTATCCCTTCAGAAACGTCCTCTCTCGTTCTACATGTCGTCTCTTCTTCTGGAGTCTCTCCATCATTGTCCGACGAGTTTGATCATAAAAGGCTGAACAGTTTCAGTGTGTGTCTGCGTGAGCTGCTAAAATGAGCTCTTGAAGCTCCGCCCTCTTCTTGAAAGGGGGCCGGCAGCAGCTCATTTGCATTTAAAGGGACACACACATAAACGGTCAGACATCAAATCTGTTGAAATGCGTCTGAAAATATGGAAAAGTGCAACTTAAATTTGTTCTTGGGGTTCGCCAGACATGGTCACTATGAACTGTGATAAATTAAACGATGACATATTTAAGTTATAGTAGCGAGTCCCTTTGTTCACTGGCTCTGCCCTGGAGACAGATCGCATGAATCAGGAGATTTGGTGAGAGCTGTGAGTGCCAGCGTCCCACTTTGATCCGAAGCTTTGACTTTCTTCTTCCCGAGCTCCACTTTTACCTGCCTCTTCCTCAGGATGTGACCTGGAATACATTCACCTGGCACTCCACCATCTACTTTCTTTCCAGTCGAAACACACAAGAGCGATTCTGACCCGGAGGTCAGTCGAATTCCTCCTCTGCAGAGGTAAATGGCTGTGGTTTCTGGGGAAGGCAGGTATTTTATACTCATACCACGCATCCCACTTTAAACACATCCGTCTTTTTGAAGGCATGAAAAAGAAGATGGATGTTATGAGGTCAGTTCAGGGCCTAGCATCACATGTTCCTCCGCTCGCCAGTCCAACAGAAACGATGGCTATTTAAATAATCACACACTCGCAGGGAAAGTGAGTTTGTTTTCCGGTTGGCTGGCATGAGCTTTTTCAGACAAAACTGTGCCCTGACAAAACCCTGTTGACTTTCATTGTACGGACAGAAAAAAAAAACTAGGAGAGTGAACTGTTCCTTTAAGGGGCGGGGTCTAATGCTATTTAAAGAGTTAAACTCTGTTAAAGAGTTGATTCTCATGATAAACATGGACAACGTTTCAAAACACAAGATGAATGTATGACTGTGCCAAACACACTCCTTCAGGATTCACACAAGATTCAGAAAGTGTTTTTCGAGTATGGCCCTGTATGACATCATAAAGGGTGGAACTCCTTATATGGGCACTTCTCCAGGATGAGCGCACACTAGAGCTTAGATGGGGTCCAAAAAATCGAACCCACATTGTGTATAATCGCTATAATCGTTAATGAAAACGAACAAAAAAACGACAACTAGGTGGGGAAAAAAACACTGAAATAAAAATAAAAACGAGGCATTACAAAAAAACGATAACTAACCAAAACTGTAATGTGTGTTTGGAAAAACTAACTAATAAAAAAACTATAGATTAAATGTCCTTAGTTTTCGTCTTTGTCAATGTCTTTCATAGAGCAAATAATGTTCAGCTTAATTTCCTTTCCCGGCGTCTCTCACACACACACACACACACACACACACTCCATGAGAACGAGTGTTCGACGTTGAACGCAAGTTCGCGAGGTTGGTATCTCGTGAACACCTTTACACAATCACATATTAAAAAGAGGTATAAAAATATTGTAAATTCTGAATATAAATTTGTCAGTGCGTTTATGTCGACCCGAGAAGCAATTGCTACTTTAGAAAGTTAACTAGTCGCACGATTGAGGTAAAATGTACTTGGTTGTCGATGTCAAAACACTATAAGCTGTGATTCAAATAAATAAATAAATAATGTTATGTCATGTGTTTACTCATACACTGATTGTTTGCTGCTTCAGTCCAGATGAGTGTGTGTGTGTGTGTGTGTGTATCAGATGAGTCAGCTATTGTATAGGGTACATTTAGTATAGGGTGTGAAAATTGTACAGCTGTGGTATTTGTATAGGTTTAGGTTTAGCTATATATTTGTATTTTAGCTCAAAAATGTGTTGAATACATGCGGTTCATGTGTGTGTTCTTTAGTCTGTTGGCTCTTTAGGTTTTTTACTGGAACGCGTCACACATTCTGCACAGCGGAGTGTTGAGACATTAAGATATTTGTGCCCATTTGTACATTTTATGTACTGGTTTTATTTTTGAATGAATATTTTCTAAAAGTTGTATGACGTTATTTTTTAGTTATTATTACGCAATACTTTTTCTGACCTTTTTGAATCTTTGAAATCCCCTGACAAACAACCCAAATTACAAAAAAACACTAAAACTAATAAAAACTAAACTAAAACGAAGCATTGTCAAAAAATTAAAACTAAACTAGCAAACCCACTTTAAAAACGAATTAAAACTAAACAGAATTTGAAAACAAAAAGTCAAAACGAAATAAAAAATAATGAAAAATGCATCTTATCTGTACTGTAGCCCCTACTGTACCTGTTGTAGCCATTAAACAATGTATTTTGTTTCATATTTAAGTTTAAATATTATAATGTTATTTTAAAATTTCATCCGATTATGAAAAGTGCAAAGATGCGAGTGGGTCAGAAATGATTTTGACCACTTCATTAAGTTTTGTTTTGTAGAAAGCCTTTCTTTAAAGTGAATTTCGTTTTGTATAAATTATATCTTAATTTTAATCAATGTTTCATCAGCCAATCGCCTGGATTTAATAAATAAGAAGCAAATAGGCTATTTCTGGACACTCCTTCAGGATTCAAACACGTTTCGGGAAGTTTTTTTTCGAGTATGGCCCTGTATGACATCATAAAGGGCGGGACTCCTTATACTCACCCTAACCCGAATGAACACACACACACACACACACACACATCAACAAGCTTCGTTCGGGTTACGGGAGCCGTCGGCGGCGCTGGCGTTGTGTTTTTAGACAGGAGATCAGCAATGTAACTAAAGAAGTGTGTGTGTGTGTGTGTGTGAGGGAATGATCAGCTTGTTCAGCTTCACAAATAACCCAGCGTTAAGGGAACAGTGGATGCAGTTTGTGTTTCCGGAGTTCTGCAAGTGTGTGTGTTTGTTCCCGGTCATGAGTGGAAACCACAGGCGGTGTGTGTGTGTGTGTGTTTTTTCCTGGTCATGAGTGGAAACCGCAGGCGGTGAGTGTGTGTGTGTGTGTTTGTTCCTGGTCATGGGTGGAAACCGCAGGCGGTGAGTGTGTGTGTGTGCGTGTGTTTGTTCCTGGTCATGAGTGGAAACCGCAGGCGGTGTGTGTTTGTGTGTGTGTGTTGGTGTGTGTTTGTTCCTGGTCATGGGTGGAAACCGCAGGCAGTGAGTGAAACTGCAGCAAATGTGTGTGTTTTGTTAGTAATTGGCGCAAAAGTGCATATAATGTGAACAACACCAACGTATAGTGTGTGTGTGTGTAAGAGTGTGTAAGAGTGTGTGTATGTGTGTGTGACTCTTTAGCTCCGCCCACTGCACGCCTCCACGGACTCGGCTGTTTTCTGAAAGAATCGGTACAGTGTGTCTGTCTTTTATAAATATGATAAACTAAAGACTCTTGTGAGATATGAAGGATCAACACTACTCTACAGATACTCCAGATCAACACCAGACTGGCAGAAACTGTGTGTGTTATGGACATCACTTCACGTTTCCCCCACAAAACACATTATGTGCAAATAACAAAGATAATTTGAAGAAATTTGTATGCTACAAACTATAATTATACACAACTCTATAATTGGATCTTGTCTGACCGAGGCTCTTTCATAACCGGATAACACACTCAACTGGAAAAATCCATTAGCAAGATTTGATATTGCTCATCAAAGCGTGGAGAAGATGCAATATGTTACGCATTTAAGAGTCTTTGCTTTATTACAGCACCGAATTCAGACGAATTATACAGTTAAAATGCTTCCACATGTGTGTGTTCACAGTTTGTTGTGGAGACAGAGCTGAAGTAGACAGATATGGAACGCATTTTAGCGAACTACAATAAGAAGCCTCTTTGAAGGGCCGTAATTAAGACCAGCCTGTGCTAATTGAATTAGCCCAAGATGCTCCTGATTACTTCTCGCCCACTACAAAGAGGAAGTTGTCACTTTATATGTATTTTAAATTGCTTTAATAGAAACAAGTAACAGTCTAGCGGGGAAGTCTAGTGATATTAAAAGGCTGTAATACATGATATTCTACATCGAAAAACAAGTCTATTTTTAACTAACTTCCATACACTGTGAAGCTGCCGAAACAACAATGACCTTCATCATATGGATGGAAAAAACCCAATGATGTTAAAGGAACACGCCACTATTTGCTCATTTTCCGTCTCCTCTAGAGTTGAACTGTTGAGTTTGACCGTTTTCAAATCCATTCAGCCGATCTCCGGGTCTGGCGGTAGCACTTTTAGCATAGCTTAGCATAGATCATTGAATCTGATTAGACCGTTAGCATCTCGCTCAATAATGACCAAAGAGTTTCCCATGGGACGGCTCACAGCTCTTTATTATTATGCAGGAATGAGAGTATAGTTCCTAGCCTTATCGGCCTAGAAAATCACAACTTCTCATTTTTCGTTGGTCTTAGTTCACGATGTAACTACAGAAGAGTCGAGTTTTAAATAGGAAAAATATTGAAACCAACTCTCACGCATTTGGCGTGAGACACACTTTCAGGCTCTGTCTGAGTGTCTCACTCTGCCCAACTTAATCTCCGTAAATCTCACGCCAAATTGCCAAACCTGCTTTTGATATTAAACAAAGACTAAGATTTTACTTGTTTTTTTTTACGTTTTAATGCAAAATTCAAACAATAAATATCGTTTTGGCGCACTTAATGAGGCTTAAAGGATTAGTTCAATTTTAAATAAACTTGTTTATGCTTTTATCGGCTCATTTTGTAAATATAAGCAACTGGACCACCTTTACTTAGCATCGCCCGCCACAAGCTCTTTGTCTGCAACACGACAAGAGGCCATAACGGAGAAATTAATTTTGTTAATTTTAAAGGACATGAGAGCGATCAGTGTCGTGGATGGGGCAGGCTGGAGTTCTGTCAAGCCATGGAACCGAGGTACTGACTGAATAGATATTGCATGAATAAAGGATAAATGCACTGCTTCTACTGGTTTGATTATTTACCGTTTCATGTCAAGGAAAAGTTCCATGTTTACCACAGCGTTCAATATGCTGTAAAACTTATATTAATATTTGTTTCAATCACTGAATGAAGCCTGCTATATTAGGGACAAGAGTCGCGACCTTAAATTGCTTGCACAAAACTCTTGATCAGCCTCAAAATGTGTTTGTTCATTTAAACCGTTATGCGCGTGAGGGCGAGAGAGTGAGGTCTGCGATCTTTAGCCATTAGTTGATTTACTTGTTTTTGTGTAGTTAATACGTTGTCAAATATGTTTAAACTTAAATAGACTACCTATACAAGTAGTTATATCTCTTTGTATTAATTTGTCCTGTTATTGACATAATAAGCGTCATTGACAAATCGCGCAATCAGATGTTCGAATAGTTCGAATAGTTCGAATAGTTCGAATATTCGTGTTTTTTTTAGAGGGAATATTCGAACGTCATTTTTGAGCAATTTTGACAGCCCTACTTTAGTCACATTTTTTTATAATCCTGACAACAGCCAATTACTTTCCCGGAGTTGCATGAACGCAATTGGCTAGCGTCTGCGCTAGGGTATTTGCATAGGCGATCTGATTGGCTGACGGCGGCGTTGGCGTTCGAAAAGCTGAAAAGATTTCCACGTCGCATGACGTCACGCATTCAAAGTAAAGAGAAGCGTTGGCGCGTTAAATAGACTACCTATACAAGTAGTTATATCTCTTTGTATTAATTTGTCCTGTTATTGACGTAATAAGCGTCATTGACAAAACGCGCAACCAGATGTTCGAATAGTTCGAATATTCGTGTTTTTTTTAGAGGGAATATTCGAACGTCATTTTTGAGCAATTTTGACAGCCCTACTTTAGTCACATTTTTTTAAAATCCTGACAACAGCCAATTACTTTCCTGGAGATGCATGAACGCAATTGGCTAGCGTCTGCGCTAGGGTATTTGCATAGGCGATCTGATTGGCTGACGCCGGCGTTGGCGTTCGAAAAGCTGAAAAGATTTCCACGTCGCATGACGTCACGCATTCAAAGTAAAGAGAAGCGTTGGCGCGTTAAATAGACTACCTATACAAGTAGTTATATCTCTTTGTATTAATTTGTCCTGTTATTGACGTAATAAGCGTCATTGACAAAACGCGCAACCAGATGTTCGAATAGTTCGAATATTCGTGTTTTTTTTAGAGGGAATATTCGAACGTCATTTTTGAGCAATTTTGACAGCCCTACTTTAGTCACATTTTTTTAAAATCCTGACAACAGCCAATTACTTTCCTGGAGATGCATGAACGCAATTGGCTAGCGTCTGCGCTAGGGTATTTGCATAGGCGATCTGATTGGCTGACGCCGGCGTTGGCGTTCGAAAAGCTGAAAAGATTTCCACGTCGCATGACGTCACGCATTCAAAGTAAAGAGAAGCGTTGGCGCGTTAAATAGACTACCTATACAAGTAGTTATATCTCTTTGTATTAATTTGTCCTGTTATTGACGTAATAAGCGTCATTGACAAAACGCGCAACCAGATGTTCGAATAGTTCGAATATTCGTGTTTTTTTTAGAGGGAATATTCGAATGTCATTTTTGAGCAATTTTGACAGCCCTACTTTAGTCACATTTTTTTATAATCCTGACAACAGCCAATTACTTTCCCGGAGTTGCATGAACGCAATTGGCTAGCGTCTGCGCTAGGGTATTTGCATAGGCGATCTGATTGGCTGACGCCGGCGTTGGCGTTCGAAAAGATTTCCACGTCGCATGACGTCACGCATTCAAAGTAAAGAGAAGCGTTGGCGCCGATGCCCAAACCTGGAATGGCATGAGGCTGAATAATGGATGACAGAAATTGAATTTTTTGTTTTTGCGCGAACCCTTTAATTTCTGGCTCTTGCAGCCAAACGTAGAACCAAATCTTATTTAGAAATTTCATGGTTTGCAACCACTTCCAAGAATCTCAAATCCTTCCCACTCGACCCAGATACACATCTGCAGCATTTCTCTTCTTTTTGTGAGTTTAGCCTGACATCTTACACACATACAAGTCCGTAATTAATATGTGGTGTTCACTCTCGCTATTAATAGCCGTGTGATGCGTCCGATTTGTGAGTTTAAGGGTGGAACACAGTCCAGGACGAAGCTTCTCATGTAGAGCCAGGCATTCAACAACACTTCACTCTCTCCCTCCATATTGCTTGTCTTTGGCATCCCGGGCTCGTATAACGGTTAATGTAACATAGTCTATTTATTGTGCATTGTTTGGCGCGTGTCGTGCATGTCAGCATGAATTCTCCCCACCCATCTGTGCTGGAAAACTCAGTGAATGGCATCTTCCTCCATGGGCCAACTACATCTTGGCCGTTTCCCGAGCCGAGCGAGTGGAATAATGGAGCTGGAATTACAAAACTGTGCTGCATCTTAATCACCTTCGTTTGGAGAACCAGCACAGCATAAGAAAAACGGAGCATTTCACAAACACTGTAAATATCGCTCGGAGAGGCCAAAAGTCAAGTCAAGCATCACTATTCCTAATATCGCTTATATTTAAGGTTATAGATTTGAACAAACCCACTTTAGATACAAATATACGAACGCATACCCAACTAGCGACAGATCTTATTCGATTGCCAAAGAATAAATGTAGGGCGGGACTTGGTTCTATGCATCGGCTGATTGGATGTTGGGATGTGGGCGTGGCACTCGGTGTATGCAAATGAGTGTGAGCTCGCAGGGGCGGAGTTTAAACGCACTAAATGATTACATCACATGAGATTAAGATTAACATTGCACAAATGAATCGTTCACAAAAAGATAAAAAAACATGCATTTTTTTACCCTCTAGGGCAAATATGACTGAAAAAAATTATTTAAATGAAATTAATGTACTATATTTTAGTTCGATAATTTTTTTTATTAATACTTTGTATTTTAAGGGGATTTTATGGTGTTGAATTATATTTATGCTCTTGTTATAATCCATTATTCACAGAAATTTCTAATTTAAATGTCGTAATCTTGAATGCTTTAGAGCACAGACTGAATTTTAATCTCTTTTCGAAAAAAAAACGAGTGGCAGATTATTGCGGAAGTGAAGCAAGTTTTAAAAAGTGGACTTGTTTATTGTTATGAAAAATGCACTGAAATGCTATTTTTCATTTTTATATGAAATATATTTTCAAAAACACTTCTACTCTAAACAATCAAAGCCATATATCTAAACAAGATGTGTTCCATATTTGAGCTTGATATCTCAAAGTTACTAGATTTTCCCATTAATTTCCAATGCGCTCATTTTTGACCGTGAACAATACAAGTGTGACCATTTAACCTCTTCGAATCATGTCCATGATTTTTTTGTGTGTTCACATAGCAAGTGTCGAAACCTTTACCAAGTTTGTACAAATCCGATGAAGTAAAAAATTCTAAAAAAACAAAACGTACAATTTTCCGGTCAAAAATAACCAAAGAGCACCAAAGCGTATTCCAGGCTGACTTTGCATTTGTCTGTTGGTAACAAACCTTAAAACTCATGGGTTCGATTTAGGCAAATTACAAATGAACTAACTTACACGTGCTCATCAAGATCCTCTTCGGACAGTTGCTCTGACATGGACAGTAGATGAACTGGAATCTGCTATTTTAATTGTACTATTTTTGCAGTGCATCTTTAGAAAATGTTCAAACCCCAGGAAACGACCTTAAGTGATCTGACAGAACTGCAGGATTATTAATGCATTTGCTGACAATGTCACAGATTAGCTGTGAGGTTTCCAGGGCTTCGTGGGAGGAAAACAGAACAATGATGCCGTTTAGTTCCAGAACGCTCTCTGTGTGGCCCACTTTTAAAATGGGGCTCAACATGTTTTGCATGACGTTCCCATAGGAGGGAAAATTCACAAACGAGGCCTCTTAAATATCTCACTTGTTGCCTATAAACAGCAATGAGATTAAATACAGAGAAAGTTCAGCTTCTCAGATGTTTCTCCTGAGAAATGACAAAGTCTTGTACGGCGCTCAGAAAGTCAGATCAAGTCAGAAATCTCAATATGAGCGTAAACATTTCTCATTAGAAGATCGGAGCTACTTTCCACAGCTTTACCGTTCTCTGGTCGTCCCCGCTGGAGTCAAGGACGTCGCCTAGTCCCCAATTATATGACCAACAGAGGACCATATGGGAACGTTCTGTTAACATCCAAAATATCCCATGTGACCATAGAATAACCCAAATGGAACGTCCCCTTAAAGTCATATAAGGAACGTTATTATATGAGCAACAGAGGACCATATGGGAACGTTCTGTTAACATCCCAAATATCCCATGTGACCATAGAATAACCCAAATGGAACGTCCCCCTAAAGTCATATAAGGAACGTTATTATATGACCAACAGAGGACCATATGGGAACGTTCTGTTAACATCCCAAATATCCCATGTGACCATAGAATAACCCAAATGGAACGTCCTCTTAAAGTCATATAAGGAACGTTATTATATGACCAACAGAGGACCATATGGGAACATTCTGTTAACATCCAAAATATCCCATGTGACCATAGAATAACCAAAATGGAACGTCCCCTTAAAGTCATATAAGGAACGTTATTATATGAGCAACAGAGGACCATATGGGAACATTCTGTTAACATCCAAAATATCCCATGTGACCATAGAATAACCAAAATGGAACGTCCCCTTAAAGTCATATAAGGAACGTTATTATATGACCAACAGAGGACCATATGGGAACATTCTGTTAACATCCAAAATATCCCATGTGACCATAGAATAACCAAAATGGAACGTCCCCTTAAAGTCATATAAGGAACGTTATTATATGACCAACAGAGGACCATATGGGAACATTCTGTTAACATCCAAAATATCCCATGTGACCATAGAATAACCAAAATGGAACGTCCCCTTAAAGTCATATAAGGAACGTTATTATATGACCAACAGAGGACCATATGGGAACGTTCTGTTAACATCCCAAATATCCCATGTGACCATAGAATAACCCAAATGGAACGTCCCCCTAAAGTCATATAAGGAACGTTATTATATGACCAACAGAGGACCATATGGGAACGTTCTGTTAACATCCCAAATATCCCATGTGACCATAGAATAACCCAAATGGAACGTCCTCTTAAAGTCATATAAGGAACGTTATTATATGACCAACAGAGGACCATATGGGAACATTCTGTTAACATCCCAAATATCCCATGTGACCGTAGAATAACCCAAATGGAACGTCCCCCTAAAGTCATATAAGGAACGTTATTATATGACCAACAGAGGACCATATGGGAACGTTCTGTTAACATCCCAAATATCCCATGTGACCATAGAATAACCCAAATGGAACGTCCTCTTAAAGTCATATAAGGAACGTTATTATATGACCAACAGAGGACCATATGGGAACGTTCTGTTAACATCCCAAATATCCCATGTGACCATAGAATAACCCAAATGGAACGTCCCCCTAAAGTCATATAAGGAACGTTATTATATGACCAACAGAGGACCATATGGGAACGTTCTGTTAACATCCCAAAGGACCATAGAATAACCGAAATGGAACGTCCTCTTAAAGTCATTTAAGGAACGTTATTATATGACCAACAGAGAACCATATGGGAACGTTCTGTTAGCGTCCCAAATGACCATAGAATAACCCAAATGGAACGTCCTCTTTGTAACCTTGCTATGGTTCAGGATTTTCGTCACCTTTAGAGAACTTTTAGGGAACGTTGCGCAAGGTCGTGAACTAGAAAATGTAATCCTTGTTCAGTGACTGCGCCATTTCAGTGAGTAACACTGATGATCTCTGTTAGTGGGTGGGATATATTAGGCAGCAAGTGAACATTTCGTCCTCAGAGTTGATGTGTTAGAAGCAGGAAAAATTGGCAAGCGTAAGGATTTGAGCGAGTTTGAAAAGGGCCAGATTGTGATTGGGTCAGAGCATCTCCAAAACTGCAGCTTTTGTGGGGTGTTCCCAGTCTGCAGTGGTCAGTCTCTATCAAAAGTGCTCCAAGGAAGGACCAGTGGAGAACCGGCCTCAGGGTCATGGAGGACCAGTGGAGAACCGGCCACAGGGTCATGGAGGACCAGTGGAGAACCGGCCACAGGGTCATGGAGGACCAGTGGAGAACCGGCCACAGGGTCATGGAGGACCAGTGGAGAACCGGCCACAGGGTCATGGAGGACCAGTGGAGAACCGGCCACAGGGTCATGAAGGACCAGTGGAGAACCGGCCACAGGGTCATGGAGGACCAGTGGAGAACCGGCCACAGGGTCATGGAGGACCAGTGGAGAACCGGCCACAGGGTCATGGAGGACCAGTGGAGAACCGGCCACAGGGTCATGGAGGACCAGTGGAGAACCGGCCACAGGGTCATGGAGGACCAGTGGAGAACCGGCCACAGGGTCAAGGAGGACCAGTGGAGAACCGGCCACAGGGTCATGGAGGACCAGTGGAGAACCGGCCACAGGGTCAAGGAGGACCAGTGGAGAACCGGCCACAGGGTCATGGAGGACCAGTGGAGAACCGGCCTCAGGGTCATGGAGGACCAGTGGAGAACCGGCCACAGGGTCATGGAGGACCAGTGGAGAACCGGCCACAGGGTCATGGAGGACCAGTGGAGAACCGGCCACAGGGTCATGGAGGACCAGTGGAGAACCGGCCACAGGGTCATGAAGGACCAGTGGAGAACCGGCCTCAGGGTCATGGAGGACCAGTGGAGAACCGGCCTCAGGGTCATGGAGGACCAGTGGAGAACCGGCCACAGGGTCATGGAGGACCAGTGGAGAACCGGCCACAGGGTCATGGAGGACCAGTGGAGAACCGGCCACAGGGTCATGGAGGACCAGTGGAGAACCGGCCACAGGGTCATGGAGGACCAGTGGAGAACCGGCCACAGGGTCATGGAGGACCAGTGGAGAACCGGCCACAAGGTCATGGAGAACCAGTGGAGAACCGGCCACAGGGTCATGGAGGACCAGTGGAGAACCGGCCACAGGGTCATGGAGGACCGGTGGAGAACCGGCCACAGGGTCATGGAGAACCGGTGGAGAACCGGACACAGGGTCATGGAGGACCAGTGGAGAACCGGCCATAGGGTCATGGAGAACTAGTGGAGAACCGGCCACAGGGTCATGGAGAACCAGTGGAGAACCGGCCACAGGGTCATGGAGAACCAGTGGAGAACCGGCCTCAGGGTCATGGAGAACCAGTGGAGAACCGGCCACAGGGTCATGGAGGACCAGTGGAGAACCGGCCACAGGGTCATGGAGGACCAGTGGAGAACCGGCCTCAGGGTCATGGAGGACCAGTGGAGAAACGGCCACAGGGTCATGGAGGACCAGTGGAGAACCGGCCACAGGGTCATGGAGAACCAGTGGAGAACCGGCCACAGGGTCATGGAGGACCAGTGGAGAACCGGCCACAGGGTCATGGAGAACCAGTGGATAACCGGCCACAGGGTCATGGAGGACCAGTGGAGAACCGGCCACAGGGTCATGGAGGACCAGTGGAGAACCGGCCACAGGGTCATGGAGGACCAGTGGAGAACCGGCCACAGGGTCATGGAGAACCAGTGGAGAACCGGCCTCAGGGTCATGGAGGACCAGTGGAGAACCGGCCACAGGGTCATGGAGGACCAGTGGAGAACCGGCCACAGGGTCAAGGAGGACCAGTGGAGAACCGGCCACAGGGTCATGGAGGACCAGTGGAGAACCGGCCACAGGGTCATGGAGGACCAGTGGAGAACCGGCCACAGGGTCATGGAGGACCAGTGGAGAACCGGCCACAGGGTCATGGAGGACCAGTGGAGAACCGGCCTCAGGGTCATGGAGGACCAGTGGAGAACCGGCCACAGGGTCATGGAGGACCAGTGGAGAACCGGCCACAGGGTCATGGAGGACCAGTGGAGAACCGGCCACAGGGTCATGGAGAACCAGTGGAGAACCGGCCACAGGGTCATGGAGGACCAGTGGAGAACCGGCCTCAGGGTCATGGAGGACCAGTGGAGAACCGGCCTCAGGGTCATGGAAAACCAGTGGAGAACCGGCCACAGGGTCATGGAGGACCAGTGGAGAACCGGCCTCAGGGTCATGGAGGACCAGTGGAGAACCAGCCACAGGGTCATGGAGGACCAGTGGAGAACCGGCCTCAGGGTCATGGGCGGGCGAGGCTCATTGATCAAACAGACGAGCTTCTGGTGCTCAATAAACATGTTCCTCTTCAAAACATGGATTCACAACATGTTCCCATGCACCATGATGCTGATGAGTACACAGGGGATTCCCTGAGGGCCAGACAGACTGTGCTGGATAATGCTTTAATGACAGGGAACACCACATACAGCGAGACCCAGACCAGCAGCGCTGTGTGTGTGTGTGTGTGTGTGTGTGGCCGCTGTGGTTGCCGTTTCACAGCTCTGAGCATTTCAGAGCGTCTTTCACTGGCCAGTGTTTCCACTGCAGGGCTGCGATCACTGACGCATGCGATCCTTCCCGCTGTCTGCGATCTGCAGGACTGAGCTGTAAATGTCACATCTGTCTGAAATAGAATAGACTCTTTATCGAGTTCCATATAGAGATGAGTCACTGCCGCCCCCAACGATGACTTTACGACAAACCGTTTTAAATTTGGCTCTGTGGCATTTGAATAGACCTTTTTTTGATAGAAGTGCACATGGGTCACACCAAATCCACAGCGACCTTTGGCTTGTTTGGGGACATTTAAAGCTAGAAACCAAATTTACGCAAATATAGACGCAAAAGTTTGGCCAATGCAGATTCGAAAATGTCACAATTTTGGATTTTTAATTTCCGTTTAGTTTGAGAAGGTTTTAGTGGTGCATAATTAGTTTATATTTCGTCTAGAAAATGTTGTATAATCGTCAAGAATGATCAAGTCAAGTCAACTTTATTTATATAGCGCTTTTAACAATGCAGATTGTTTCAAAGCAGCTTTACAGTGTTAAACAGGAAAATAATGCAACATAATTTTATTCAGCCGTATAGCCATTCCGGAGAAAACGGTGATGTCATCAGTTAATTTCAATAATCATACAGTGACAGTGTGGGCTTTAGATCAGTAATTTAGTTTATATGGTTAATTTTCAGCGGTTTGGATCGAATCATGAATCGACTCACTGATTCATAACGCTTCGAAGCTTCATGATGCCGTGTTTTGAAATCGTCATCACTATATAAGTCGTTATTTAGGGTTTTTTTTGTGCAAAAAAACTATTCTCGCCGCTTCATAAAGTTATTGTAGAGCCGCTGTAGTGAGATGGACTTTGTAACAACGTCTTTAGTGTCTTTTAAGGGTCTTGAGAGTGTAAAGTTGAGCCAATGGAGGCCTTTCAGAGCATCAGATTTACACTAAAATATCTTCATTTGTGTCTGAAGATGAACGGAGGTCTGACGGGTGTCGAACGACATGAGGGGAAGTAATTAATGACAGAATTTACATTTTTGGGTGAACTAACCCTTTAAACCGATACCTTGCTTACTTGGGAGTGTTTTTACAGACTACACCGATTATCGGTTAATACGCAAAATCTTTTTCTTTTCATCTTCGTTATTGATTTTGAGAACAGTAGTAACCTTAAGTGGTAACAAACCTCTGTCCTCAAGAGCGGCGATAGTTTCCTTCACATGCATGTGCCATGCTTGGCATGTTGATATACAGGTTTTCACTGTAAATACAACCTCCTCAGTAAGACTCTCTGCCACCATAGTTGACCTGCAAAAGGAGAAAGAAAACTGACTAGTAGTGCGCCGAACATATTTCGAAACAGAGAAGAGGTGTGATCCAGACACATTTCTGCTGTCGCCTGACTTACGGTACCAACTTCCATTGATCATTTAATCCTGCTAAAGTATCTATGCAAAAAAGAACAGAAGCTCTTCCACTAACTGGGCCTTTTAAAAGTTCATCTGTCACATCTATTAGAATAAATGAGGTGAAAAATGGCCTCTAACAGCAGCCTGCAGACATGCGTTTGGACATACTTGACACCTGAGACCAATTTCCACCTTCTATTGGACGAGGCGTCTCAATGCAGCTCTGCCAGAGCCGAGTCAGTCTGTTAGCGAGGAACCACATGCTGAAGTCTGTTCACATTAGGAGATACAGCGACTGAAGCCTGCATACAGTACCTCATCGACATAAAAACTAGTTATGCATCAAAATGATTGTGTTCTTAGCAGGAGTGTTGATTATTTCTTCATATTCTCTATTGTTGCGGCTCCTCTTTTCCCAGTCTGTCAGTAACGCTCTGTTTACTTCCGGTCTCTTTGAAGCCCCACCTTCTGAAAAGCACACTGTGCTCTGATTGGTCGGCTGGAGCAGTGTGTTGTGATTGGTCAAGCATTACCATAACCGGCAGTCTGAACACACTAATAACTAACTCAACCAGGCCCCGCCCCTTTATTCTGCGTATTAATTATTATAATGAGGAATATTGTGACGTGTTGGTTCCCGGAAGAAAACTCAAGATGGAGGCGTTTCAGGAAGTTCAGAAACACTGATACTCATATAAGCCGCGTTTCCACCGCAGGAACTTTGGGCTGGTCAAGTCAAGTCATCTTTATTTATATAGCGCTTTTAACAATGCAGATTGTTTCAAAGCAGCTTCACAGTGTATAATGCAACAGAATTTTATTCAGCCGTATAGCCGTTCTGGAGAAAACGGTGATGTCATCAGTTCATTTCAATAATCATACAGTGACAATGTCACTAGTTTATATGGTTGATTTAGTTTTATAATTAGATTTATTTGGATATTTAGTTGAAAAATTTTGTGGCCCCAACTAGGGTTGGGTATCGTTTGTTTTTTTTTTCGATTCCGGTGCCAAACCGATACTTTTAAAACGGTTCCGGTGCCTAAACCGATACAAGGCCACAAAACAAGGTGGATGACATTAAATGGCTTTTTATTTATTTATTTTTTATTTAAATTGAACCATTTATTAAAAGTTTAATGTATACTTAAATGTATGAATATAAATAAATACAAAACAATTTACTTATTTACAAATTATAATTGACTTATTTACAAATTCACAGTAAAACCTAAGCCACCTAACCCAACTACAGCAAGCCTAATATAACTCTAAATAACAGTTACAGTAATAAGAGCAGTCGTCTGTATTCTTGGTTTGCTACTAACCAGCTTCAGCTTTATTTTGAAATATGATCATATTCTCTGGCTAAATATTTTAGAACGCATCGCCTTAATGTTTCCATGGCGACGCGTCATGTTTCTCACATGACACACAGCAGCCGCAATATCGCTGACAGCTCAGCTGTATCGGGTTTATTTCATTTTTTCTTTTTATTCAAAATATTCACAAACTTCTTCTTCTTCGTGTCACGAACTATCTGATGTTCAAATGTGTGAGTGAATGTGTGTTAGTTGATCTATAAAGCGCAATGGGCGACACCATGTTAGTTTGCGCCTCAGAATCGGATCTGTCGGATTTACAACACTTGAGTTCATTCTCGTCTCACGAAATACCTTAAAGTAAGTGACCAGTGAACTGGAAGAAGAATAGAGTAAACTATATAGTTACTGTATAATGTTCATGTATCTGATGTGAATAAAACATGTAACGTTAGTCAAATTATAACCGCCTGAAAGGATTGTCATTGCCGCTTCGATAGACATCAGTGTGTGTTTTTTGCTAGTAATGTTAGCCTACTTATGAGCATTTAAATGTCTGAAACCTGAAATAAACATGTGGTTGAAAACACTGAATAGTTGTCCTGAGTTGTGGTTGAAAACACTGAATAGTTGTCATGAGATGTGGTTGAAAACACTGAATAGTTGTCCTGAGTTGTGGTTGAAAACACTGAATAGTTGTCATGAGATGTGGTTGAAAACACTGAATAGTTGTCCTGAGTTGTGGTTGAAAACACTGAATAGTTGTCATGAGATGTGGTTGAAAACACTGAATAGTTGTCCTGAGTTGTGGTTGAAAACACTGAATAGTTGTCATGAGATGTAGTTGAAAACACTGAATAGTTGTCCTGAGTTGTGGTTGAAAACACTGAATAGTTGTCATGAGATGTGGTTGAAAACACTGAATAGTTGTCATGAGATGTGGTTGAAAACACTGAATAGTTGTCATGAGATGTGGTTGAAAACACTGAATAGTTGTCATGAGATGTGGTTGAAAACACTGAATAGTTGTCATGAGTTGTGGTTGAAAACACTGAATAGTTGTCATGAGATGTGATGTGACCAGCGTTGAGCGTCTGTCTCTGGCTCAGCCAAAGCGCGAAAGCACGTTTTAATTTTGGCACCGAAATGAGGAACCGAAATCTGCGTTCTGATTCGGTCCGGTACATACCGGTTATATAAGTACCGGTGCCATATTGGAACCGGATTTCGGTACCCAACCCTAGCCCCAACTGAGGAAGCCAAGCCAGAGGCAACAGTGGCAAGAAAACCAAAACCCCATCAGGAGCTTAATGGAGAAAAATAAACCTTGGGAGAAACCAGGCTCAGTCGGGGGGGCAGTTCTCCTCTGGCCAATTAACAAACAGCGTATGATTATTATTCTGGCAACTTTACAGGTCAGAGGTCATAATAGATCGGAATATTCGAAAGATCGGCGGCAACACGGTGGAGACGGGTTTATAGAGGATGACATATCGATTAAACAATTATTAAATAGGAATAGGAATATTCGAACAATCGGAGTCATCACGCCGGAGACGGGTTTATTGAGGATGCCGTGACGATGAGGCAGTTCCAGGGGAGTCTAATTGACACAGTCTCTGCAGACACTTCAGGGTCATGTGTTCCTGGCTCTTAATGCGTTTTGTTTCCTTCTGGAGCATCAGTGAATGTTTGAACCTTTTTTAGTAGTTGTGTTGGAGTCCCTCAATTGTCCTCAGTGTGAAAAGATGGATCTTAAAATCATACAGTCATTGCTGGAGATGGCTCAAATATGAAAAAGAGGCTGGAAAACTGAAGAATGTGGGATTTTTCTGAAGAACATTGGGCAGTTTAACTGCTCAGGACAAACAAGGGACTCGTGAACAACCATCACAAAATTTTTTTAAAAAAAAATTCCAGGGAACGACACACAGCACTAATGGTGCGTTCACACCGGGCGCGATTCCCGCGAGTGATTTACATGTTAAGTCAATGCAGAGACGAGAAATGGCATTCTGCGGCGCGATTCGCGCGATTGAGGCGGTGAGATTCGCGCGATTGAGGCGGCGCGAAGGACGCGAATTGCGCGTTTTGAAACGCTTGAAACGCTCAAGTTGAAAAATCTGAACTTTGGCGGATATTTCGCGCCGCGTTAACCAATCAGGAGCTTGCTCTAGTAGTGACAACAATGAGGAGAAAATCTGTATATTAATATCTGGTTCAGACAATATGATTATCACTGTGATAACATTAAATGACATGAAACACAACCCAGTCTCTTTTTGTTAAATGCAAGTTTATGTATGATCAATAATACAAAAGTATAAGTAATGTATAACAAGCTATACATGAAATAAAGCAAACAATGCAGTCAAACATTCAAAGTCAGTGCTAGTCGGCTAACGTTACAACTGCAACGTACAGTTATAGCCTAAAAATATAAAGTAATGAAACTTATCTTTGCCCTCAGCCTAAACGATTTGCCAGGGAACAAATTATAGATCCATGAGACCAAAGATCGGCCGTAACAAGACGAATTATAGCTCGAGACACACCACAGAGACATCAGAGCCAGCGATAGACGGCAGAAGGACTGGCTGAGGAAAGGTTGCCCTCGCCGGCTTTCACGTGCGCTGAGCGCCGCTGTCCGCTGGAGCTCACAGCTCCGACAACGGCAGATAAAATGTTCAAATAGGCACTGTTTATGTAAATAAACCACAGATTTGAGCTTTAAACAACTACATTATCGACTGAAAAAGTCTTAAAACTACGTTTTGTCACACATTAACAGTAGATATTAACAAAAAAAAAGACATGTAGCCCATGTCAGCCATTTCTCAACGAGACGAGCCGCTGGCAGAAGCCCCGCCCATGACGCGAATTCGCATCTGTTGTACAGTGAATGTCAAACTCAAAATGTACACGCGTCCACCTTCGCGCGAATATCGCGTCCGGTTTGAACGCCACATGAGAATCAATGCTTCAGAAACTTTTTTTAATAAATTCAGCTATTTTTTTCAGACTATATGTAAACATTTTTTCTGTAAAATATCTTATTCAGGAAAGTACTAAATAAAAAAATAACATGCATTTTGTATGATCCCTCTTATTTAGTTAAAATTATTCCCATTTTCACAGATTCTGCAAGTCTTGTGGACTATATGTAAAAAAAAAAATTCTGTAAAATATCTTATTCAGGACAGTACTAAATAAAAAAAATAACATGCATTTTGTATAATCCCTCTTATTTAGTTAAAATTATTCCCATTTTCACCGATTCTGCAAGTGGTTCACATACTTTCTCATGCCACTGTATGTGACATGTTGCAATGCAATTGTTCAAATCTGATGTGAAGGGCTCCGTAGGAATGAACTGTTTCAAAATGGCACTGTACAAATTTCAGCATAAACACATCAGGGTCACGCACGCATTAGGGTGTCAAAGCGTTACTCGAACCATAACCCACTCTTCTCCTGTCTGTCTGTCTCTCTAATGCTCCAACCCTTGATTACGCTAAACCTCAGCCATCACCACAAATGCCCTGCGCTCTGCCAACAAACACAGGCTAGAGTTCTGTCAGTCTGGGCCTTATTTTGGCCCTACTGTAAACTCTGTGATGAGGGCGGGATTCCGTGCGGCCGTGCTGATGTCATGGGCTTGCGTTTGGACCGGACTCAGACCTCTGATGGACCGACGCGGGGGAACTGCAGAGCTAAAAAAAGGGATGGTTACACATGAGCTCGGGATTGAGTAGGAGAGATCTGAATGTAGTGTGTGTAAATGTGGGCTCTTGTTGGTCACACTAATTCTAAAATGCCAGTGGAGATGCATCATCTGTCTTTGTCTATATCAGCCAGGCATATCTAGGAGAATCCCATCCACACGTCTAGGTCATACCACATCAAAATTAAATATAGAAACAATGACCTCTTTTGCATTGTGATATGATCAGGGTTCCCACTCTTTCATGAACACCAGATTCAAGGACTTTTTAAAACTCCTTTTATTTTATTAAATCAAGCATAATACGATTAAGGTTGGTGTGTTACTGCCAATATATCAAATACCTACTATACCTGTGTCTATCTTTAATGCAGTAACGCTAAAGCATATACTGACAACTAAAATACAATTTCCAATGAGGAAAAATTTCCAATTTTACAAAATCCAATGAGGAAAGAGGCGGGTGTACAAGAGCAAGCTTTAACAAGAGATGAAGTTTGCAGCTCTTATTCCTGCTTCTAACATTTATTTCACACTAGTTGTAGTTTTCTTTTTTATAAATCATTACTTAATTAAAACATCAAAATATAGAGATAATATTGTATACATGAATTTTCCAATTAAATGAAAAGATATGTACAAGTTCATTGTTAGGCATTAAAAATATGCAAAATTATTTATTAAATCACCTGTACATTTACCTTTTTAAAAATCAATTAGAAAGCTTTTAAGACCTGCACATATATTATATTTAACATATATAAGTGCTGCCGTAATAACGGCCCATTTCAAATGTTTACATGCTTTTCTTCTTTTTATTGTTTGAGCGGTGACGAAATATTGCTCTTGTAAATACTTGCCAGCATTTCAGTAATGAAAGTCTAAATCTTTAAAATGCATCCAAATTACAGCAAAGCGCAACCGTACGGTGCTCTGCAGGGGTCAAAAAGGATATAAACACTGAATTTTGAAGTTATCTCATCTTGAAAACTCAGAGATGTGGATTCGGACGGCAATTAAATCACCACACGACCTTGGTGTTTGACTAAAAACAGTAGGCAATTCGGCCGGGGATTTTTACGCGGGTGGTGGGAGAAAAACACTGACATTCTGGATTTGGGCAGCAATAAAATCACTGACTAGCCCCTGTCAATGATGAGAAAACCTTACGACCCGACGAGAAACTATTACCGTCCTAATAGGGATTTTGACAGTAGATGGCGCTTATGGAACAGCAAAAATATATTGAAATAGCTTCCTCCCATAACGCTGTTTTGTTCTGGCTTTGGCAGCGCATGAAGGGCCAATTTTTGTAATAGCACACGCTACTCTAACAAAATATAGTTCATGCTTAATTCAAGCACTTTCAAGGACCTTGAATCCAGGCCTTGAATCCATGTGTCTGAAATTCAAGAACTTTCAAGTACTTTCAAGAAGCGTGGGAACCCTGATGATGGTTTTAAAATACCGTAGGTTTATTTATATTTCAATATGTAATTCATATTTTTCATCACAAATATGCACACCCTCCATTACCAGAATGCAAAAAAAAAAATAGCCTATATATTTTAATCAAAATAATTGCATATGATCATTAATCAAAATGAAATCACAATTAACTGCATGTCAAATATTGTCAATACTCTGAGCGGACCCTGTGGAATAGAATTGAATTACAAATAGTGGCTTTTATCACAATCTCCAGTCACACTACATCTCCCATAATCCTCCCTGGCTACCACCTGTGCTGAGGAATTCCTGGAGCTGGCTTCAACTGTGGACTTGGAGAATTATTTGCTCAAGGAGGTGTTTCATAAAGGTTTGGATGAACCTTTGTACTCCAAGTTGCCTTTCTGTTTAGCTGGGCAACCTCTGAAAGACTGCTTCTTCCTGTGATTCCCGTGTCCATTCCTGTGAAGACCACTCCAGTCCAAGCCAAATCAGAATCCTCCCCAGGGTTCCGTCCAAACTCCTGATTCCACCCCAGAGATCCACCCAAACTCCTGAATCCGCCCCAGAGTTCCGCCCTAACTCCTGATTCCATCCCAGAGATCCACCCACACTCCTGAGTCCATCCCAGAGTTCCACCCAAACTCCTGAGTCCATCCAAGAGATCCACCCAAACTCCTGAATCCGCCCCAGAGTTCCGCCCTAACTCCTGATTCCATCCCAGAGATCCACCCACACTCCTGAGTCCATCCCAGAGTTCCACCCAAACTCCTGAGTCCATCCATGAGATCCACCCAAACTCCTGAATCCGCCCCAGAGTTCCGCCCTAACTCCTGATTCCATCCCAGAGATCCACCCACACTCCTGAGTCCATCCCAGAGTTCCACCCACACTCCTGAGTCCATCCCAGAGTTCCACCCAAACTCCTGAATCCGCCCCAGAGATCCACCCACACTCCTGAGTCCATCCCAGAGTTCCACCCAAACTCCTGAGTCCACCCCAGAGATCCACCCAAACTCCTGAATCCGCCCCAGAGTTCCGCCCTAACTCCTGAATCCGCCCCAGAGTTCCGCCCTAACTCCTGATTCCATCCCAGAGATCCACCCACACTCCTGAGTCCACCCCAGAGTTCCGCCCTAACTCCTGATTCCATCCCAGAGATCCACCCAAACTCCTGATTCCACCCCAGGGTTCCACCCAAACTCCTGAATCCGCCCCAGAGTTCCGCCCTAACTCCTGATTCCATCCCAGAGATCCACCCAAACTCCTGATTCCACCCCAGGGTTCCACCCAAACTCCTGAGTCCATCCAAGAGATCCACCCAAACTCCTGATTCCACCCCAGAGTTCCACCCTAACTCCTGATTCCACCCCAGAGTTCCACCCAAACTCCTGAGTCCACCCCAGGGTTCCGCCCACACTCCTGAATCCGCCCCAGAGTTCCGCCCTAACTCCTGAGTCCACCCCAGGGTTCCGCCCACACTCCTGAGTCCACCCCAGAGTTCCGCCCACACTCCTGATTCCACCCCAGAGTTCCGCCCTAACTCCTGAGTCCACCCCAGAGTTCCACCCAAACTCCTGAGTCCACCCCAGAGATCCACCCACACTCCTGAGTCCATCCCAGAGTTCCACCCAAACTCCTGAGTCCATCCAAGAGATCCACCCAAACTCCTGAATCCGCCCCAGAGTTCCGCCCTAACTCCTGAGTCCACCCCAGAGACCCACCCTAACTCCTGAGTCCACCCCAGAGTTCCACCCAAACTCCTGAGTCCACCCCAGAGATCCACCCTAACTCTTGAGTCCACCCCAGAGTTCCACCCAAACTCCTGAGTCCATCCCAGAGATCCACCCAAACTCCTGAATCCACCCCAGAGTTCCGCCCTAACTCCTGAGTCCACCCCAGAGTTCCACCCAAACTCCTGATTCCACCCGAGAGTTTCACCCAAACTCCTGAGTCCACCCCAGAGTTCCACCCAAACTCCTGATTCCACCCGAGAGTTCCACCCAAACTCCTGATTCCACCCCAGAGTTCCACCCAAACTCCTGAGTCCACCCCAGAGTTTCACCCAAACTCCTGAGTCCACCCCAGAGATCCACCCAAACTCCTGAATCCGCCCCAGAGTTCCGCCCTAACTCCTGAGTCCACCCCAGAGATCCACCCAAACTCCTGAATCCGCCCCAGAGTTCCGCCCTAACTCCTGAGTCCATCCCAGAGTTCCACCCACACTCCTGAGTCCGCCCCAGGGTTCCACCCAAACTCCTGAATCCGCCCCAGAGTTCCGCCCTAACTCCTGAGTCCATCCCAGAGTTCCGCCCACACTCCTGAGTCCGCCCCAGGGTTCCACCCACACTCCTGAGTCCACCCCAGGGTTCCACCCACACTCCTGAGTCCACCCCAGAGTTCCGCCCTAACTCCTGAGTCCACCCCAGAGTTCCACCCTAACTCCTGAGTCCACCCCAGAGTTCCGCCCTAACTCCTGAGTCCACCCCAGGGTTCCACCCACACTCCTGAGTCCACCCCAGAGTTCCACCCACACTCCTGAGTCCACCCCAGGGTTCCACCCACACTCCTGAGTCCACCCCAGAGTTCCACCCACACTCCTGAGTCCACCCCAGAGTTCCACCCACACTCCTGAGTCCACCCCAGGGTTCCACCCTAACTCCTGAGTCCATCCCAGAGTTCCACCCACAATCCTGAGTCCACCCCAGGGTTCCACCCACACTCCTGAGTCCACCCCAGAGTTCCGCCCTAACTCCTGAGTCCATCCCAGAGTTCCACCCACAATCCTGAGTCCACCCCAGGGTTCCGCCCTAACTCCTGAGTCCACCCCAGAGTTCCACCCACAATCCTGAGTCCACCCCAGAGTTCCACCCACAATCCTGAGTCCACCCCAGGGTTCCGCCCACACTCCTGAGTCCACCCCAGGGTTCCGCCCTAACTCCTGAGTCCACCCCAGAGTTCCGCCCTAACTCCTGAGTCCGCCCCAGAGTTCCACCCACACTCCTGAGTCCACCCCAGGGTTCCGCCCTAACTCCTGAGTCCACCCCAGGGTTCCGCCCACACTCCTGAGTCCACCCCAGGGTTCCGCCCTAACTCCTGAGTCCACCCCAGAGTTCCACCCACACTCCTGAGTCCACCCCAGAGTTCCACCCACAATCCTGAGTCCACCCCAGGGTTCCACCCACACTCCTGAGTCCACCCCAGAGTTCCACCCACAATCCTGAGTCCACCCCAGGGTTCCGCCCTAACCTCTGAGTCCACCCCAGAGTTCCACCCACAATCCTGAGTCCGCCCCAGGGTTCCGCCCACACTCCTGAGTCCACCCCAGAGTTCCACCCACAATCCTGAGTCCACCCCAGGGTTCCGCCCTAACTCCTGAGTCCACCCCAGAGTTCCACCCACACTCCTGAGTCCACCCCAGAGTTCCACCCACAATCCTGAGTCCATCCCAGGGTTCCGCCCTAACTCCTGAGTCCACCCCAGAGTTCCACCCACAATCCTGAGTCCGCCCCAGGGTTCCGCCCTAACTCCTGAGTCCATCCCAGAGTTCCACCCTAACTCCTGAGTCCACCCCAGCGTTCCACCCTAACTCCTGAGTCCACCCCAGAGTTCCGCCCTAACTCCTGAGTCCACCCCAGAGTTCCACCCTAACTCCTGAGTCCGCCCCAGAGTTCCGCCCTAACTCCTGAGTCCACCCCAGGGTTCCGCCCACACTCCTGAGTCCGCCCCAGAGTTACGCCCACAATCCTGAGTCCGCCCCAGAGTTCCGCCCTAACTCCTGAGTCCACCCCAGAGTTCCACCCTAACTCCTGAGTCCACCCCAGGGTTCCGCCCACACTCCTGAGTCCACCCCAGGGTTCCGCCCACACTCCTGAGTCCGCCCCAGAGTTACGCCCAGAATCCACCCCAGAGTTCCGCCCACACTCCTGAGTCCGCCCCAGGGTTCCGCCCTAACTCCTGATTCCATCCCAGAGTTCCACCCTAACTCCAGAACCCGCCCCTGAGTTCCGCCCTAACTCCTGAGTCCATCCCAGAGTTCCAGAGTCCGCCCCACGGTTCCGCCCTAACTCTGTAGTCTACCCCTGAGTTCCGCCCTAACTTCTGAGTCCACCCCAGAGTTCCACCCAGAGTCCACCCCAGAGTTCCGCCCAGAATCCGCCCCAGAGTCCAGAGTTCCGCCCAGAATCCGCCCCAGAGTCCAGCATTCCGCCCAGAATCCGCCCCAGAGTCCAGAGTTCCGCCCAGAATCCGCCCCAGAGTCCAGAGTTCCGTCCAGAATCCCGCCCCAGAGTTCCGCCCCAGAGTCCAGAGTTCCGCCCAGAATCCGCCCCAGAGTCCAGAGTTCCGCCCAGAGTCCGCCCCAGAGTTCCGCCCAGAGTCCGCCCCAGAGTCCAGAGTCCACCCCAGAGTTCCACCCACAATCCTGAGTCCACCCCAGGGTTCCGCCCACACTCCTGAGTCCACCCCAGGGTTCCGCCCTAACTCCTGAGTCCATCCCAGAGTTCCAGAGTCCGCCCCACGGTTCCGCCCTAACTCTGTAGTCTACCCCTGAGTTCCGCCCTAACTTCTGAGTCCACCCCAGAGTTCCACCCAGAGTCCACCCCAGAGTCCACCCCAGAGTTCCACCCACAATCCTGAGTCCACCCCAGGGTTCCGCCCACACTCCTGAGTCCACCCCAGGGTTCCGCCCTAACTCCTGAGTCCGCCCCAGAGTTCCACCCAGAGTCCAGAGTTCCGCCCAGAGTCCGCCCCAGAGTTCCACCCAGAGTCCAGACTTCCGCCCCAGAGTTCCACCCAGAGTCCAGAGTTCCGCCCAGAATTCGCCCCAGAGTCCAGAGTTCCGCCCCAGAGTCCAGAGTTCCGCCCAGAATCCGCCCCAGAGTCCAGAGTTCCGCCCAGAGCCCGCCCCAGAGTCCAGAGTTCCGCCCAGAGCCCGTTCCTGACGCCTGTATTCCAAGCTCCCTTGTTGTCCCCACAGCACACTACATCTCCCATAATCCTCCCTGGCTACCACCTGCGCACACTCCACAATCACCACACCTGTCTGCCATCATTCTCAACAGCTCCTCTCCATAAAAGCCAGCACCGCACACACACACACACACACACACACACACACACACACACACACACACACACACACACACACACACACACACACACACACACACACACACACACACACACACACACACACACACACACACACACACACACACACACACACACCTCGCCAGGTCTCGTTTACGACCAGGACTGCTAAGACGTCTGGTGTGTTCCTGACCTACCTTTGTCTGATTCTCCGCGCTCCAACTCCTGTGTTCTCCAATTCCTGGTATCCCGGACCATCTGCTTCTGGCCAGACCTGCGAGACAAGAGACACTGAGATCAAAAGGGTGTGTGTGGTGCAACTTACCCTTGACGAATGGTCTCCATTCACTGCACTCTGGTTGTTAATATGCTTTTGCTGCTATCATCCAGTCATTCTACCCCATTGTCAATAAGCAGTTGCTTCAAATCTGCATTCCCAAACTGCTTTAGAAGTTAATAGACTTTTTATTTCCATAAATGAGAAGATTTTATGATGTCACAATGCAAAAAAAAATCACAAAATTTCTAATAACGCAAGTGGTTAATTCTCTCTGCATGTGTTTATTGCACTGCAAAAAATGCTTACTTAGTATTTTTGTCTTGTTTTCAGTCCAAATATCTAAAAAATCTTACATTAAGAAGCATTTACTAGACAAGCAAAAGTTTTTGTCTTGTTTTGGGGAAAATTACTCAAAATTAAGGGAGTTTTTGCTTAAAATAAGCAAAATAATCTGCCAATCGGGTAAGCAAAATAATCTTGTTTTCTGTTTGAATTAAGATTATTTTGTTTACCCCATTGGCAGATTATTTTGCTTATTTTAAGCAAAAGCTCCCTTAATTTTGAGTTAAGACAAAAACTTTTGCTTGTCTAGTAAATGCTTCTTAATGTAAGATTTTTTGGATATTTGGACTGAAAACAAGACAAAAATACTAAGTAAGAAAAGCATTTTTTGCAGTGTGGGTCTCAGTAAAAGTGACCATGCAAACCATCCCCTGTGTAGGTGTGTTTATTTTTGTGCGTGTGGTTTGTGTGTGTGTTTGTTTTCTGTGTGTGTGGGTTTGTTTGGGTGTCATGTGTGTTTGCTTCAAGTCTGTGGTGATGGTTTGAAACGCAGAGGGGAAAACATATCTATTAATCGTCTTTTAAACCCGGGCAAAACCATTTGTAATCATGTCACAAACTACTTTCAAAGGTACTTAGGAACTTCTTCATCTTCCCTGACTGCAAGGCAAATAATAAATGCACAAACATACGAGTGATACACACTTTTGAATGGTACAAGTCTCCCAGTCTCACTGCTGATTTGTTCTGTTTGTTGTGCTGACTTGGGAATTTAAAGCGTCTGGTGCCAAATAAAATCCAACCACTCAACAACACAATGACACAATAACCAGAGGCTTGGATGTAGTGTATACTATAGCCCTCTGTCTCATAAGGGTCTCTTTGGCACACACACACACACACACACACACAGGTTCGAGGGACCCCACAGACACCAGCTCAGACACACACAGCTGCGTTCAATTGCAGTTGTAGGGTGGGGGGGCTGATGGTCTGACGAAGCGTCAGCAAGACGATCTGTTTTTCCGCGGAGACGCCCAGTGTCAACAGACTGACTGTCTCTCCCACACACACACACACACACACACACACACACAACCCGGGGAATCACAGAGCAGCCACTTCATATTAATTACTCAAAGAGAAAAAGGTTTAGTATGTAGAAGGTATACGGTTCTATACAAGAAATGCTATTTTTATGCCCTTAAGTCTTCCGGTTTTCCTGCTGTAATGTTGATTATCTCCTCATATCCTCCATTGTTGCGGCTCCTCTTTTCCCAGTCTGTCAGTAACGCTCTGTCTCTATGAAGCCCCGCCTTCTGAAAAGCACACTGGGCTCTGATTGGTCGGCTGGAGCAGTGTGTTGTGATTGGTGTTTTGGGAAATGTCCCGCCCCTTACCATAACCGCCAGTCTCAACACACGACTAACTCAACCAGGCCTCGCCCCCTTTAAAAATAAAAATATGTTTAATAACTTTTAAACACTTCCGCTCTGCAGCATAATTTGAATGTTTTAGAGAATTAGGCATATCTGAGCACCTTACACACATACATTGGAGTAAATTAATAAAAATGGTCTAATTTTACAGAAAACACTCTAAATTTTAACACAGTGGTGGAATATTGCATATATTATATTATATTTATTCAAAATTTTATGATAAACATATATAAAAAGTCATATTTTGATTTATTTTTAAATTAATTTGTTATTTGAAAATCTATCATTTTTAATGTTTTGTCTATATATATATCTGTTTGCCCTTCATAAAGTTTCCACTAGTTGTCATTAAACAGTGGAAAAAATCATTTTCTTGATATCTCGTTCCAAAAAAAAAGTTATTGCGATTAATCTGTGCAAACTATCTAATAACTGCCGCTGGGGAAACGGAAAAGAAGGCTCCGCCTCCTCAACTTTGTAAAGGGAGATCTCGGGCTCTGATTGGTCTAGAAGCATGATCGACGTGTCTATAGAGAGCTGAGATATTCCGCTTTTTTGACGTATGACGCAATACGTGATGATGTCATCAAAAATCACGGCTAACAAAGACGATCAAAACTTAGGATAATAAGAGTATTCGTCTGTGTCGCATGTTTTGATCTGGACATCGGTGACGTATCACAGTGTGGTTTGGCCATGCTCGCTCACACACATGTGAAAATAGTCTCATTTTGAAGAAAACAACCTAAGGAACGAGCTGATATAGCATTTGAGGCTAGTAGCTCCACAACGAGGAAGTGGAACAGGAATATGACTCATGTTTGCTTGTTCAAAGGAGTCATTTCCATCTTCGTGATTCTTTTGATAATTACGTAACTGTAAAGTGTTGGATCGGTGAAATAAACTGCACAGTCATATTCTTGAGGGTGAGAGCTTTCATTTGATATATGACTTGTCTATTTTTGGTGAGATTCTGTGATATAAATATGAAATTTTATATTATTCATATGATTTTCTCTGCGGGGTTGTCGAATTCTGACCTTATTATCTTCTTCTATGTAACAAATGCAAAAGTGATTAGGTTATCAAAATGCACCGAATAGAGGAGAATCTCAGGTTTTCAGAAGTTTCATATTTCGCGCAATTGATCATTTAAAGGCTCTGTAGTGAGCGTGGTTGAAAGTGGTTGTGTATTTGTGTGCATGAAAATAAACCGAAATAACCGCATGAAGATTATTTGCAGCGTTTGTTCATTTACACTTGGTTTGTTACAATTTGTTATATTGTTTGCATTTGTTGTTCATGTTCAAATGATAATTTATTTCTCTAAAGAAAAACTTTTGCTTCAGTGTTCTGTTATTATACAACAATCGTTCTATTTACTTCACTCCCTGAACTTTTTTGGACACATCTACATTGTCAGTAAATAAAATACACCCGTTTTCACTCAGAATAATATTATAATAAATGGCTATAACTTGCTGAGGGATTGTTACATGTAGACAAAATTTCATCTGGAAGTCTAAAACAACCAAATCGAAACTTTATGAAGTTCTGTTTGAGCTCACAGTAAAAACACCAAATTTTTGCTGCCGTTTTTATTAAAATTCTATTAATTGAATCCATTCCCAGACTAAATAAAAGTAAAATTGGGACTTATGAGCTAGATGGAAACTTCATGTTCTCCTGTTTAAAATATATGACACTTGATGCTGACTGCTAGACTGGGTGAGAAAAACAAAGAAAAGTAGAGCCAAGTCAGGCGCCCCAAAAATGTTCTAGGTCTTTAAGGGTTAATGGGCGTATACCTTGGGCGGAAATTATTTAAATGAGGATTTTTTCTTTGCATAAAATTGGATATATAAGTAGGCTATGTACAATGTAGCAAATCTCAATGGCTTTGGTATTGCCAAAAAACGATATTATCACTAGGGTTGCAAAGGGGCAGAAATTTTCTGGTAGATTTCCAAAAACTTCCCATAAGTTTCCATAAATCTAGTAAAGTTTGCAACCCTAATCAAACCACCGAGCTCTAACTGCTAAACGCGACTATACAGCATGAAGATATTAGTTCACCCAAAAATGAAAATTGTGTCATTAATGACTGACCCTCATGTGGTTGGACACCCGTCAGACCTCCGTTCATCTTCAGACACAAATGAAGATATTTTAGTGTAAATCTGATGCTGAGAAAGGCCTCCATTGGCTCAACTTTACACTCTCAAGACCCTTAAAAGACACTAAAGACGTCGTTACGAAGTCCATCTCACTACAGCGGCTCTACAATAACTTTATGAAGAGACGAGAATAGTTTCTGTGCGCAAAAAAACCCCTAAATAACGACTTATATAGTGATGACGATTTCAAACCACGGCATCATGAAGCTTCGAACCGTTACGAATCAGTGAGTCGAATCATGATTCGGATCGCGTGTCAAACCGCCAAACTGCTGAAATTTGGCGATCCAAACTGCTGAATCGACTCACTAATTCATAACGCTCTGAACCGCTGAATCGACTCACTGATTCATAACGCTCTGAACCGCTGAATCGACTCACTGATTCATAACGCTTCAAACTGCTGAATCGACTCACTGATTCATAACGCTTCGAAGCTTCATGAGGCCGTGTTTTGAAATCGTCATCACTATATAAGTCGTTATTTAGGGTTTTTTTGCGCACAAAAACTATTCTCGCCGATTCATAAAGTTATTGTAGAACCGCTGTAGTGAGATGGACTTTGTAACGACGTCTTTAGTGTCTTTTGAGGGTCTTGAGAGTGTAAAGTTGAGCCAATGGAGGCCTTTCAGAGCATCAGATTTACACTAAAATATCTTCATTTGTGTCTGAAGATGAACGGAGGTCTGACGGGTGTCGAACGACATGAGGGGAAGTAATTAATGACAGAATTGTCATTTTTGGGTGAACTAACCCTTTAAATAAAGTAAATAGCCTCTCTGAACACCTTAGCATCAGCACAGTAATAAAAAAAAAAAACAGTGTAACAGTGCAAAGTTAATCAAATATGAAGACAATATTCATCATTCAAGTCAGTTCAATGTTGATTCGGTTCAGTAACAGAGACGCTAACGTCATTACTCAGTTCAAAAGTTGCACTCAGTTAAATCACTAACATCGCTGAATATAAATTGTCTTTACTGATGTGTACACTAAAACTGCATTCCAGCAAAAAGCCAAGTGGCATTTCTGTGTTTGCTTTGCCAGCGGGGTGTAAAGCCGTCTGTACTTTGCAGTAATAACTCATTGCCTCTCGGGTGGGGTGGTTATTTCAACTTAATCAAGTTGTTTAAAACACAGTTGAGCGCTAGGCGACAGGGCAGCTATTTTGACGCCAGGGATATTCACTGGGACGGTTCTGCTCTATAAAGTGCTTCCCCTGCTCGGTTTAATGGAGGAAATCAGACTCGGCTTGAACAGAACGCAGCCCAACTTAATTCACCTAATTGCGCCGGGGTTTTTTTCTCCGTGTTACCCACTCGACGAGCAGTTGTACTCATTATTTTTGCCTCCGTTTGAGTGGCTGTGTGTGGAGGAAACATGGCCCTGAGAAAACCACATCATAAAACACAGCGCAGTAAAACACGACTTCAGTCAACCTCTCCCTCGCCACTTTGGGTTTTTTACTGCGCTGATTTGTCTGCAAAGCAAACAAATACATTTAAAATCTAATTTCACAAGTTCGTTATAGCAGATTCTTTAATTAGCAGTTCTGCACAAATCAACATGTTGAAAGTGTTACCCGTAATGAAAGCGTCCATACAGTTTATAAGGCATCACCTATCAATTTGTCCAAATGAAGCCTAACTCGCACTTTAGTCGTCTATCTATCAGCAGATAATGCGCCGCTACAAAGCACAAAAAATGCTTTTCTTTAGGGCTGTCAAAAGATTAATCGCGATTAATCGCATCCAAAATAAAAGTTTGCGTTTACATAATATATGTTTGTGTACTCTGTTAATTATTATTTATATATAAATACACACACACATTCATGTATATATTTAAGAAATATTTGCACGTATATACATTTATACAATCTATAATATATATAAATATAAATGTTTTATATAAAAAAATATTTTTTCTTAAATATATACATGCTTGTGTGTGTATTTATATATAAATAATAATTAACAGAGTACACACACATATATTATGTAAACACAAACTTTTATTTTGATAATCGCGATTAATCTTTTGACAGCCCTACTTTTCTTACTTAGTATTTTTGTCTTGATTTCAGTCCAAATATCTAAAGAATATTACATTAAGAAACATTTACTAGACAAGCAACAGTTTTTGTCTTGTTTTGTGGGAAAATAACTCAAAATTAAGGGAGTTTTTGCTTAAAATAAGCGAAAATAATCTGCCTATGGGGTAAGCAAAATAATCTTGTTTTCTGTTTGAATTAAGATTATTTTGCTTACCCCATTGGCAGATTGTTTTGCTTATTTTAAGCAAAAACTCCCTTAATTTTTTAGCTATTTCCCCCAAAATAAGACAAAACCTTTAACTTGTCTAGTAAATGTTTCTTAATGTAATATTTTTTTAGATATTTGGACTGAAATCAAGACAAAAATATTAAGTAAGAAAAGTAGGGCTGTCAAAAGATTAATCGCGATTAATCGCATCCAAAATAAAAGTTTGCGTTTACATAATATATGTTTGTGTACTCTGTTAATTATTATTTATATGTAAATACACACACACATTCATGTATATATTTAAGAAATATTTGCACGTATATACATTTATATAATCTATAATATATATAAATATAAATGTTTTATATAAAAACAATTTTTTTTCTTAAATATATACATGCTTGTGTGTGTATTTATATATAAATAATAATTAACAGAGTACACACACACATATATTATGTAAACACAAACTTTTATTTTGATAATCGCGATTAATCTTTTGACAGCCCTACTTTTCTTACTTAGTATTTTTGTCTTGATTTCAGTCCAAATATCTAAAGAATATTAAATTAAGAAACATTTACTAGACAAGCAACAGTTTTTGTCTTGTTTTGTGGGAAAATAACTCAAAATTAAGGGAGTTTTTGCTTAAAATAAGCGAAAATAATCTGCCTATGGGGTAAGCAAAATAATCTTGTTTTCTGTTTGAATTAAGATTATTTTGCTTACCCCATTGGCAGATTATTTTGCTTATTTTAAGCAAAAACTCCCTTAATTTTTTAGCTATTTCCCCCAAAATAAGACAAAACCTTTAACTTGTCTAGTAAATGTTTCTTAATGTAATATTTTTTAGATATTTGGACTGAAATCAAGACAAAAATATTAAGTAAGAAAAGTAGGGCTGTCAAAAGATTAATCGCGATTAATCGCATCCAAAATAAAAGTTTGCGTTTACATAATATATGTGTGTGCACTCTGTTAATTATTATTTATATATAAATACACACACATTCATGTATATATTTAAGAAATATTTGCATGTATATACATTTATATAATTTATAATATATATAAATATAAATGTTTTATATATAAAAATATTTTTTTCTTAAATATATACATGCTTGTGTGTGTATTTATATATAAATAATAATTAACAGAATACACACACATGTATATTATAAAAACACAGATTTTTATTTTGGATGCGATTAATCGCGATTAATCGTGTGACAGCCCTACTTTTCTTAGTATTTTTGTCTTGATTTCAGTCCAAATATCTAAAGAATATTACATTAAGAAACATTTACTAGACAAGCAACAGTTTTTGTCTTGTTTTGGGGGAAAATAATTCAAAATTAAGGGAGTTTTTGCTTAAAATAAGCGAAATAATCTGCCAATGGGGTAAGCAAAATAATCTTGTTTTCAGTTTGAATTAAGATTATTTTGCTTACCCCATTGGCAGATTATTTTGCTTATTTTAAGCAAAAACTCCCTTAATTTTTAGCTATTTCCCCCAAAATAAGACAAAACCTTTAGCTTGTCTAGTAAATGTTTCTTAATGTAAGATTTTTTAGATATTTGGACTGAAAACAAGACCAAAATACTAAGTAAGAAAAGCATTTTTTGCAGTGCAACAACGAAATTCCCCAGATCTCAATCCAATCGAGCATCAGTGGGATGTGCCGAACAAACAAGTCCGATCCGTGGAGGCCCCGCCTCGCAACTTACAGGACTTAAAGGATCTGCAGCTAACATCTTGTTGTCAGATACCTCGACGGGTCAGCAAAAGTTAAGCCTGATCAGTGTATATCTGTCAACCAGTTGAAAAAGACAGATTGAGTGTAATTCCAGGTCAAAGATCCCAAAATATTCTTTCTTGTAACTGAATCCGTGTGTAATTTATGAATATGACAATGTGCTCTGTTAATGTCAAAGCAGGGAAAGTCAGTGGTTTGTGTTTAGTCTGTTCGTGTGCGTGAATATTCAAATATTCCTGGAAGTCTTGCGGATGAAGAGCTCACAATGAGAAGTGCAGGGTTGGAGGAACTGGAACCAATAACCAGGAGAGAAGTCCGTGACATGGATCATTTCTCTATCTGCTAACGATCTCGACAACTGACTTGCTCATTTGTTTTCCGCCTTGTCTTTGGATTTGAAACTGGTGGTGGAAAAGTGAAGGCTAGACCATGAATTGGCTCCACGTCCGGGAGTTGGACGGCTTGTGTTTTTCCAGGGTTTAGTGCGAACAGAAGCGGTTCTCAGGCTAGCACAAGATACTTGCTATGATTTTTAAAACAAAACATCAAGATAAATATCCTAGACAAAGATAAAAGATAACAATCTCTGCATCAAACATTTCATTAAAGTGTCTTGAGTTCTATTGCTTATGCTCATAATTATTAGGTATTTCGATTTAAACTTTTTCTCCTAACTATTAGTAACTTTTTATTTTGATTGTTTATCCCTTGTGTTATGTTGCGGGTCAATTTGACCCGTTTTGATTTTTAAGTTGTCAGAAATATCAGTTAACCTATGTTTTTTTTCTTTAAATTTTGTGACTTTTTCTCATTTAGGGTCATGAACATGCATGCAAAGTTTCAACACGCTGATGTGTTTTGACATATACACACACATTTACTGTTACGTTCGTGATGTTCACGGGTCAATTTGACCCGCATATTTTAATGTTCTAAGGCAATTGTAGAGACCCAAAATAATAACATTTCTTGGTTATATTTTGTTATTTTAGTTTTTTACTAACCTATGAAGCTAAAAAAAATAGCTTTTCCCCATTTTTTCAATACAGAAATATTTTTTGTATGCCACAAATGGTAAAAATGAGCTATAATTTCTTTTTTCAAACTATCTGAAATACTATCTAACCTACATTGTTTTTCTTGAAATTGTGTGACCTTTTCTCATTTAGGGTCATTAACATGCATGCAAAGTTTCAACATGATAATGCGTTGTGAAATGTGCATGTCAAAATTGTATACACTCTTGCTGTTTGTGGGTCAATTTGCCCCATATAGGACAGATATTTTCCGCAACTGTACAGACACAAAATACAAAACACTTTGTGCATCTCAGAGCTCTTCAACTATTAACATCTTCATGGAGCAGTGTTTTGAAATAGGCCATCACTGTATAAGTCGTAAAAGTAAAGTTTAAAACAAGTTATAGAAGTTTATGAACATGAAAATATATAACATATATATTTTTATATTTTATATAAAATATACATTTTACAAAACATGTTAAATTCTAAAAGCTCAAGAAAATCAAAGCTAAATATCTGAACAAATTCTGTACCAAATTTTAGGTTGATATCTCAAAAAAAAAAAAAAGTTCTTGTTGTACCAACGTTTTCCACTAGATGACATGTAGACTCTTCGATTTCCATATATGGTTTGAGTGATCTGAACGTTATATTTTCATACTTTTCAAAATATCTATGAAGTAGACATCCAATTGAGAAGTAGTTTGGGCAGTAATGTTAATATTTGATTTGAATTCAATCTCTAAAATGCATGTAAAAAAAACATATGGAAAGAGTCAAAACGTGCATTATAGTTTGGTACCGCATCACAAATGACGAATCTATCGCGATTTATCTACTGCTCTGTCATCTCTTTTGAAAATCAGTCACCAAATATGAAAATTAGAGTCTGAAAGCTTTAAAATGCTATATAGTTGGTCAAGATTACTTTAGGTTTAGACTAAGATAGTATTGTTCTAAATGTATAAAGGCAAGTGTCCTAAGGGCCAATCTTAAAAATAAAAATGGTTAAAAGTATTTTTATAAATCGTAAATTCAGATATTTATTCTTTGTAATGTGTGAAAAGTATTGATATTAAAAGTTAACTGTTTGTACCTGATTGTATGTGTTTTTTCATAGTGTGATTTTTGGGGAATTGTATTGAATCCAATTAGGGTCAATTTGACCCGGACCATAAGGTGTGTAACCAGAAATCCAACAGTGCACGCGGGTTAAAATAAACTGATTCACTGTCAATTGATGACCCGTCTCTGATGGACTCCACTAGAAGGGTGTGCTGTGGGATCTGGCACCAAGATGTTAGCAGCAGATCCTTTAAGTCCTGTAAATTGCGAGGCGTGGCCTCCACGGATTGGACTTGTTTGTTCAGCTCATCCCACAGATGCTCGATTGGATTGAGATTTGGGAAATTTGGACTCAAACTCGTTGTTGTGCTCCTCAAACCATTCCTGAAGCATTTGTGCTTTGTGCCGGCGCATTATCACCCCACAAAATGCTTTTCTTATTTAGTATTTTTGTCTCGTTTTTAGTCTAAATATCTAAAAATTCTTAAATCAAGATGCATTTACTTGATAGGTAGAATGACATAAGATATTTTTTCTTGTTTTCTGAGAAAAAAAAACCCAAATGAAGTGAGTTTTTGCTTGAAACAAGTACAATTATCTCATGGGGTGAGACAAATAAGCTTGTTTCTGTTTGAAATCTTGTCTTTTTAATCTCGAAACAAGCTTATAATACAGATAATTGTACGTTTCTCAAGCAAAAACTCACTTCATTTGAGTTTTTTTCTCCGAAAACAAGAAAAAATATCGGTAACACTTTATAATAATTACACACTATGAAGCATTAGTTAAGCATTAGTAAATAGTTAATTCATAATTTATAAAGCATTAATAGACATTACTAAGCAGTAGGGCTGTCAAAAGATTAATCGCGATTAATCGCATCCAAAATCAAAGTTTGTGTTTTACATAATATATGTGTGTACTCTGTTAATTATTATTTACATATAAATACACACACATTCATGTATATATTTAAGAAATATTTGCATGTATATACATTTATATAATCTATAATATATATATAAATGTTTTATATATAAAAATTATATTTTTTTCTTAAATATATACATGCTTGTGTGTGTATTTATATATTAATAATAGTTAACAGAGTACACACACATATATTATGTAAAACACAAACTTTTATTTTGGATGCAATTAATCGCGATTAATCTTTTGACAGCCCTACTAAGCAGTTTATAAATACAGCTATAAATGCTTTATTTTTTATTTATAAGCATATCTATACTGTGTTTAATAATTGTATTATAATGCTTATAAATATAGAATAAAGCATGTATAGCTGTATTTATAAACGGCTTAGTAATGTCTATTAATGCTTGATAAATTGTGAATTAACTATTTACTAATCTTTGACTAATGAATAATAATAATACTAATAATAATAATACATTTTATTTGTACTGCACTTTACATTTGGAACAAATCTCAGTGCTACAGTTAAGATCATTTAAGAAGGATAAAATACTAATAGATTAAATAGTTAAAAGTCATAAGTTCTCCTAAAAAGAAATGTTTTTAGTCCTTTTTAGTCCTAATGCTTCATAGTGTGTAGTTATTATAAAGTGTTACCAAAATATCCTGTCATTTTACTTATCTAGTAAATGCATCTTAAGAATTTTTTGATATTTAGACTAGAAACGAGACAAAAATACTAAATAAGAAAATTTTTGCAGTGTGCAGTTTTGGTCCCAAATCTATCGCATGCGAAGGCAGAATGGATTTGCATGCATTTATCAGTTCATGCATTTCCTAGCGATTGAACCCATGACCTTGGCATTGCAAGCGCATTTAACAAACACTAAATAAAAGTGACTTTTTTTTTAAATGGCATTGGCATTTGACAGTCAAGACTGAGGTGGAGTTGTTTTGTAGAACTTTTCCTCTGCAACAGACCTACTGCAAAAAAAGCAGTCATACGCCTTTGTCTTCTCTCACTTTGACTTCTGTAATGCACTTTTTATGTAACTG
>JARQWZ010002983.1:0-7500 GCA_033150135.1 Gobio occitaniae | reverse complement strand
AATGATTTCAGTAATCGGCCCCTAATAAGGATCTTGCTTGGAAGAAAGTGAGTGAGGAGGTCGGACAGTCTGGTGAGTTGTAAAAAGCGCTCTTTACTCAATTTGAGCTATAAACTCACCAAAAGGATTATTAGGAACACCTGTTCAATTGCTCATTAATGCCATTATCTAATCAACCAATCACATGGCAGTTGCTTCAATGCATTTAGGGGTGTGGTCCTGGTCAAGACAATCTTCTGAACTCCACACTGAATGTCGGAATGGGAAAGAAAGGGGATTTAAGCAATTTTGAGCGTGCCATGGTTGTTGGTGCCAGACGGGCCGGTCTGAGTATTTCACAATCTGCTCATTTACTGGGATTTTCACTCACAACCATTTCTGGGGTTTACAAAGAATGGTGTGAAAAGGGAAAAACATCCAGTATGCGGCAGTCCTGTGGGAGAAAATGCCTTGTTGATGCTAGAGGTCAGAGGTCATGGGCCGACTGATTCAAGCTGATAGAAGAGCAACTTTGACTGAAATAACCACTCGTTACAACCGAGGTCTGCAGCAAAGCATTTGTGAAGCCACAACACACACAACCTTGAGGCGGATGGGCTACAACAGCAGAAGACCCCACCGGGTACCACTCATCTCCACTACAAATAGGAAAAAGAGGCGACAATTTGCACGAGCTCACCAAAATTGAACAGTTGAAGACTGGAAAAATCTCGATTTCTGTTGAGACATTCAGATGGTAGAGTCAGAATTTGGCGAAAACAGAATGAGAACATGGATCCATCATGCCTTGTTACCACTGTGCAGGCTGGTGGTGGTGGTGTAATGGTGTGGGGGATGTTTTCTTGGCACACTTTAGGCCCCTTAGTGCCAATTGGGCATCGTTTAAATGCCACAGCCTACCTGAGCATTGTTTCTGACCATGTCCATCCCTTTATGAGCACCATGTCCCCATCCTCTGATGGCTACTTCCAGCAGGATAATGCCCCGTCACAAAGCTCCAATCATTTCAAATAGGTTTCTTGAACATGACAATGAGTTCACTGGACTAAAATGGCCCCACAGTCTCCAGATCTCAACCCAATAGAGCATCTTTGGGATGTGGTGGAACAGGAGCTTCGTGCCCTGGATGTGCATCCCACAAATCTCCATCAGCTGCAGATGCTCTCCTATCAATATGGGCCAACATTTCTAAAGAATGCTTTCAGCACCTTGTTGAATCAATGCCACGTAGAATTAAGGCAGTTTTGAAGGCGAAAGGGGGTCAAACACAGTATTAGTATGTGTTCCTAATAATCCTTTAGATGAGTGTATATTCCTGCACACTCCTGATAGGCCCAACCACTCCACAACCTCTGTGATGTTCCCTAGAAATGAGCCTGAATCTGCTCATGTTCACAAGCGCAGTGTGAAGTCTTTCCTGCACAGTACAGGCTGATACTGTTTGTCCTGCTGGCAGACGGGCAGTGCTTTAATTAGCTAAACGAGTGCTGAGCGAGGGCAACACTGCTCAGTCTCACCCAGCCCAGACAGAGCTGTTTACCCAAACCCGCCTGCCAGCGAGCTCATCTAGACATCATAACAGTCGCTCCAGGTCCCTCAAATATGTGCTTTAGAGGAACCTACAATATCAAAGTCATGACTCTACATAGAATATGGGCATTATTTTATGATTAAAGCAGATATTTTAATTTAAGTAACCCGCTAAATTGCAAGTGATTTAACATTGTAACCCGCCAGTTGATTTTTACCCGCATTTGGTGGGTTGGCGGGTGTTAAAGGTGCAGTGTGTAGTATCTATGAGGATCTATTAACAGAAATGCAATATAATATGTTTTTATTACCTTAGAATGAGCCGTTTCTATTTACACACACCGCGGGTACAGTGAAGCCACCATTTTGTGCCGCCATGTTTCTACGGTGGCCCTAAAAGGACCAACTTCTCTACAGAGCGCTAGCTACTCTCTACTGTCTCAGACAACGACATCTTTGTCCTGTGTGGGCCACCGTAGCTTCGCTTCGAAAGGGAGGGGTGAGCTGTTGCAATTCACAACCTCAGCACAAGATGCCGCTAAAATTTACACACTGCACCTTTAATTTCAAAACCTACTTGGATTTAATTTATCGATATAGAACTCGCTTTAATGTGTAGTTTCATTCTTTAGTACCAAAATTTTTCACGTTCAGATTCGGGAAACCACTTTGTATTCCCTAATAGTCTAGTGGTAGAACTTTTGTTAAGCGTGTCAGAGGTTCTGGGTTCTAATCTGCCCTCGTATAGGTTATTTTCTCATGAGCATGCATTTTGTTTTGCGATTTCACCAGAACAAATATAACGTTTCCGCAACGGCGTTAAGCAATAGAGTAAAGCACTCGTCCATGTGAAGACGAACCTCAAGAGATATCCATGCCACTGACAACAGCGACAGCAAAATGGTAAATGGACTGCGTTTATATAGCGTTTTCAACAGACCCATGACCACCCAAAGCGCTTTACATATTGCCCCACATTCACCAATTCACACATCAGGTGGGACCGGGGATTGTCTTCCAGTTTGTAGACAACCTACATGAACCACTGAGCCACCAGATCACCTCTTATTTAACAAACAAACGAAATTATGCTCTGCTAGTTAATTGGAGATGTTTTGTTTGTATTAGGTAGGTTCATCCGTGCCACGAGATGTTTCAAAAAGTGGCGGGGACAATATCGACCCTGGCAAAAAGTGTCGGGGACAATATCGACCCTGGCAAAAAGTGTCGGGGACAAAATCGACCCTGGCAAAAAGTGTCGGGGACAAAATCGACCCTGGCAAAAAGTGTCGGGGACAATATCGACCCTGGCAAAAAGTGTCGGGGACAAAATCGACCCTGGCAAAAAGTGTCGGGGACAAAATCGACCCTGGCAAAAAGTGGCGGGGACAATATCGACCCTGGCAAAAAGTGTCTGGGACAAAATCGACCCTGGCAAAAAGTGATGGGGACAATATCGACCCCGGCAAAAAGTGGCGGGGACAATATCGACCCTTTCAAAAAGTGGCGGGAACAATATCGACCCTAGCAAAAAATGGCGGGGACAATATCGACCCTGGCAAAAAGTGTTCCATAGTTTTTCTATGTAAACATGCAAAGCTCAACGCAATAGCTGCGCTCGCTCGTCATTCTTTACCTCCGCCCGAACGATACGCCCCTAGCCGCTCGGCTTTTTTCGGAAAGACTCGGTACAGCGCATCTTTCTTTTATAAATATAATAAAACTAAAGACTTCTCGGAGATTTGAAAGATGCTACACTACTCTATAGGTACTCAAGATTGACATGAGATTGACTGAAAATTAGTGTTCCACCCCCCTTCAGACTGATCTCATGAAATAACGTATGTATGACACGCCAATTCGCTATGCCAGTTTGACGTGCTATCAAGACGCATAATCGCTTTTTAGCGTGTTTATCAACGCAGTTTCATTTTATCCCCCTACACTGCCCCTGCCCCTAAACCTACCCATCACAAGAAACATTCTGCATTTTTACATTTTCAAAAAACATAATTTAGTATGTTTATAAATCCATTTACATTCACGCGGAATGACACGGCGTAGACATACACGCCGGAGATGATGGTTCGTTTTGGCGTACACATACACGCGGAATGACACGGCGTAGACATACACGCGGAGATGATGGTTCGTTTTGGCGTACACATACACGCGGAATGACACGGCGTAGACATACACGTGGAGATGATGGTTCGTTTTGGCGTACACATACACGCGGAATGACACGGCGTAGACATACACGCGGAGATGATGGTTCGTTTTGGCGTACACATACACGCGGAATGACACGGCGTAGACATACACGCGGAGATGATGGTTCGTTTTGGCGTACACATACACGCGGAATGACACGGCGTAGACATACACGCGGAGATGATGGTTCGTTTTGGCGTACACATACGCGCGGAATGACACGGCGTAGACATACACGCGGAGATGGTGATTCGTTTTGGCGTACACATACACGCGGAATGACACGGCGTAGACATACACGCGGAGATGGTTCGTTTTGGCGTACACATACACGCGGAGATGATGGTTCGTTTTGGCGTACACATACGCGGAATGACACGGCGTAGACATACACGTGGAGATGATGGTCCGTTTTGGCGTACACATACACGCGGAATAACACGGCGTAGACATACACGCGGAGATTATGGTTCGCTTTGGCGTACACATACACGCGGAATGACACGGCGTAGACATACACGCGGATAGCTCAAAATGCGTACAGATAACACGCCATTTGGCTTTAGAAGTGGCATGTATGTTTATGCAAAGTCATGATGTCATGTTGCCCCCTTTAAAGGTTAGTACATTTTGGTGAAGATCATGAAGACAACCGTAAGTGTATTACTAAAGTAAAAAGGGTCCATTCTGCCATCAACAGAAGACATAAAAACACCCTGCAGGTATAAGTGTGGCTTATGAAGCTTTCACTGAGATGAGCGGCCAAACCTGGACAAGGTCTGACTGGTTTTTGCAGGAGGACTGGACATAATTTGTGACAACTGGAAAGGCTTTGTAAGCGGCAACTCAATCTTTTAGCCAAGGTCTTCATTTGCCTCTGGAAAATCGCCCAGATCTGATCTCGCGCATTTCTGACGAACTAGACGTGGACAACCTTGAAGAACCCTCGGAGAGCGTGGCTTTATTTCATACACCATACATGAGGCCCGGTTCCTAAAAGCTTCAGGTGAGACTGAGAAGGATCATTGGGTTGGTGAAGTTATCCGTTCTTTGATCGTTCATCACCTCAGGGGGTTGTTTCTGTGGCCTGGTCTCTAGATTGCGTTGCTGTTATTGATGGAGGGGTTTTTCTTGCGATGTTCGTGCATTTTCCTGCTTGGAGAATAAGCGCTGGGGCTCTTCTTCCTCGTGCGCACATGGAAACCACAAAGCAGGAGCTGGTTTATTTTCTCCAGCTTAGACCAGGGCCGAGAGCCGCACCTGAGCTGCCTCTGTAACTACATAATTGGATTGGCCTAAGTGTTTGATTGGATACAGTTAAAGTATTTCCCCTTCATTATGCGCTAAAAGGAAGCAGCTCTTCTGCTGCAGACTTTCACAGTCCGGTAAAACTGCCACAGATTGCTTCCATCCAGAACGTCCCATTATCACAACTTGAGGAAAAGTCACTGCAGGGAAGCTAAGGCTCTGGAGAGTTGCCTAGGAGTTGAGTAACACAAGAACTACTCAAACACTGGGTTGTTACGTCTGACCCAGGATTTGTGTAACACAAAAACTACCCAAACACTGAGTTGTTACGTCTGACCCAGGATTTGTGTAACACAAAAACTACCCAAACACTGGGTGTTACGTCTGACCCAGGATTTGTGTAACACAAAAACTACCCAAACACTGGGTTGTTACGTCTGACCCAGGATCTGAATAACACAAAAACTACTCAAACACTGGGTTGTTACGTCGACCAAGGATCTGAGTAACAAAGAAACTACCCAAACCACTGGGTTGGTTACGTCCTGACCCCAGGATCTGAGTAACAAAGAAACTACTCAAAACACTGGGGTTGTAACGTCTGACCCAGGATTTGAGTATCACAAGAACTACTCAAACACTGGGTTATTCTGTGTAACACAAAAACTACTCAAACACTGGGTTGTTACGTCCGACCCAGGATCTGAGTAACACAAAAACTACTCAAACACTGGGTTGTTACGTCTGACCCAGGATCTGAGTAACACAGAAACTACTCAAACACAGGGTTGTTACATCGGACCCAGGATCTGAGTAACACAAAAACTACCCAAACACTGGGTTGTTAACGTCTGACCCAGGATCTGAGTAACAAAGAAACTACCCAAACACTGGGTTGTTACGTCTGACCCAGGATCTGAGTAACACAAAAACTACTCAAACACTGGGTTGTTACGTCTGACCCAGATCTGCAGTAACACAAAAACTACTCAAACACTGGGTTGTTACGTCTGACCCAGGATCTGAGTAACACAAAAACTACCCAAACACTGGGTTGTTACGTCTGACCCAGGATCTGAGTAACACAAAAACTACTCAAATACTGGGTTGTTACATCTGACCCAGGATCTGTGTAACACAAAAGGTACCCAAACACTGGGTTGTTACGTCTGACCCAGGATCTGTGTAACACAAAAGCTACCCAAACACTGGGTTGTTACGTCTGACCCAGGATCTGAGTAACAAAGAAACTACCCAAACACTGGGTTGTTACGTCTGACCCAGGATCTGAGTAACACAAAAACTACTCAAACACTGGGTTGTTACGTCTGACCCAGGATCTGTGTAACACAAAAGCTACCCAAACACTGGGTTGTTACGTCTGACCCAGGATCTGAGTAACAAAGAAACTACCCCAAACACTGGGTTGTTACGTCTGACCCAGGATTTGTGTAAAACAAAAACTACCCAAACACTGGGTTGTTACGTCTGACTCAGGATCTGAGTAACACAAAAACTACCCAAACACTGGGTTGTTACGTCTGACCCAGGATCTGAGTTACACAGAAACTACTCAGACACTGGGTTGTTACGTCTGACCCAGGATCTGAGTAACATAAAAACTACCCAAACACTGGGTTGTTACGTCTGACCCAGGATCTGAGTAACACAAAAACTACTCAAGCACTGGGTTGTTACGTCTGACCCAGGATCTGAGTAACACAAAAACTACTCAAGCACTGGGTTGTTACGTCTGACCCAGGATCTGAGTTACACAGAAACTACTCAGACACTGGGTTGTTACGTCTGACCCAGGATCTGAGTAACATAAAACTACCCAAACACTGGGTTGTTACGTCTGACCCAGGATCTGAGTAACACAAAAACTACTCAAGCACTGGGTTGTTACGTCTGACCCAGGATCTGAGTTACACAGAAACTACTCAAACACTGGGTTGTTACATCTGACCCAGGATCTGAGTAACACAAAAACTACTCAAACACTGGGTTGTTACGTCTGACCCAGGATCTGGTAACACAAAACTTAGCAATGCACCAACGATGCATCTTACTATGGCAGTTAAGCAGCGAGTTACATCATTACCACCTAGCAACCAACCATGGCACCCTAGCAACTGCTTGGCTTTCTGGGGTTTCACACTGAAGGATTTCAGTCGCATTTCGACCCAGCACTCATCAGTACTGACAGCTTAATCACAACCTGTTCAGAGTTTGGCCACACACACACACACACACACAGGTACAGAGGCCCCATCGTATTGCCCACTCAGCACCTGGCAGCAGGTGTATGTGTATCTGTTAATGGATTATGCTGCATGTGTCACGTAAACCACACACAGCACATTTGTGCCCGTGTTTGTATGCGAGCGAGTACATTCGAGCGTGTGTGTATGTTTGTGTGTGCTTGTGTGAGGTCTGAGTGGTAGACCAGCATTACAGCTGAAAGATGTTTACACTCTTCATCGTGTTTACTTTACTGCATCACAC
>JARQWZ010002982.1:55000-189921 GCA_033150135.1 Gobio occitaniae | reverse complement strand
TCTCGTTTTCATCTGGTTGAGGCAACATATTTCATGGATTCAGCCATTTGCGCAACTTGTATTCTGAATAGCAGATTCTACGCTTACGAGAATACTTTGATTAGTAGGTGGAAGTAATTACACATAAATGAGCACATAGTTTTGAATTAACAATTTTAAGGCTATAAGCATGTTAGCCAGGTTCCTTAACCACTATACTACCATTCCAGGAATCACAATGTGCCTTACTGCCCTTAGATGGTAGCGACCAACCCTCTGACTCAAGAACTACCTTACTGAACTGATTGGAATCAAACCAAACCAAACTGGTCTACTCATATTCCGATTAAGACACCCAGATAATGCAATTGAAAGACCAATTTAACTGAAGTTGGACTGGAGGAACCCTGCATACCGTGTTGTCTGCCTTCTGCCCCTTCTTCCAATGGAACCTATATATAACATTTTCATAGGATTTGTGTTACTAGCCTTATACTGGAATTCAGGTCTTAGCCTGATTATTAGTAAAAATTTGATTAAAGGGGCGATGGTGGCGCAGGTGTGGTAGAGGTACCATTTGGCACCTCTGCAGATTCAAGCCCTGCTCTGCCTGACCCCATCAAAGTGTCCTTGAGCAAGATACTGAACTCCAAACTTCTCCCAGTGGCAGGTTGGCACTATGCATAGCAGCCTCCGCCACTGATGTGTGAATGGGTGAAGGTGAGGCATACATTGTAAAGTGCTTTGAGTGCTCGTAGGAGTAGAAAAGCGCAAAATGCAGTCCATTTACCATTTGAGCTGTGCATGTAAATGGGCCGACTGTGTGTATGTGTCTGTTTTCAACCATTTTGATTGTCATGTTGCTGATAATGAAAACGTAAACTATATACTGGTTATTTTTCATACTGAGAAACAACTTTTTTCCCTCAGGAGGGGAATCCAAGGTTTCAAAGGGGGGAGATGGGGAGAGAAGAAGCGGCCTGGATGAAATAAAAGTGAAAGCTGTAATGGGTAAGTTATGATTTTGCTATTTGACATCATCTGCCACAGGTCTGTATTTCAAGTGATGTGAGCCTAGACTCAGTCAAATCAGCTACTGGGCTGACAACATTTTAAAATCCTGTGCACAGGGCTGTACATGACTGTACATGATTCATTTTCTGTGAAGCATGAGAGCCATTTTCCAACGCTGAGCGAAGTCAACTTTAAAAGTGGTTACCTACGGCACTCAGCCTTCATTTACATTTATGCATTTTGCAGACGCCTTTATCCAAAGCTTACAATTAGTTCAGTCTCCTCGAGAGCAACTTAGGGTTAAGTGCCTTGCTCAAGGGCACAACGGTGGTGACCGGGATTTGAACTCACAAATTCCAGGTTACTGGCACAATAGCCAGGTTCCTTAAAGGAAAACTCCACTTTTTTGGGGAAAAGGCTAATTTTACAACTCTCCCAGAGATATAAAGTTGAGGTTTACCGTTTTCGAATCCATTTAGCCGAACTTCGGGTCTGGCAGTACCACTTTTAACATAGCTTAGCATAGATCATTGATTCTTACGAGTCCATTAGCATCTCTTTCAAAAGTTGTGATTTTACAGGCCTATATGGCTAGGAACTATACTCTCATTCCTGTGTCATAATCAAGGAACTGTGCGGCCGTACATAACTGTGCAGCAGGCGCAATGATATTATGCAGCGCAAACACAAACTTAGTGCCAGTGACGTTGTAAGTTATCTAGCTGGGGATTGGCCGGGGACTATTTTCGGGCACTGTGTAATATCATTGTGCCTGTTGCACACATGGTACAGCCGCACAGTTCCTTGATTATTACGCAGGAATGAGAGTATAGTTTCTATACTCTATATAGAATACTCTATATATTCTATATAGAAAATCACAATTTTTCATTTTCCCTTGGTGTAACGATGTAACTACAGAAGAGTCAAGTTTTAAATAACTCTTTCAAAACTCTTTTCATTTTTTTGAAAGAGATGTTAATAGACTCGTAAGAATCAATAATCTATGCTAAGCTATGCTAAAAGTGGTACTGCCAGACCCGGAGTTTGGCTGAATGGATTCGAGAATGGTAAACCTCAACTTTTTTATCTCTGGGGGAGTTGTAAAATGAGCCTATTTCCCAAAAAAGTGGAGTATCCCTTTAACTTCTGTGCTACCACCACCCCTTTCGGCTTCGTGCCTGTGTCTGAATATCTCTGAACAAATGGACAATGATTCATGGGGCTGCAGGTAGTGCATCCCAGAATTTTCAATGTACATGTTCAAATTCACATTCGCCGTTCCAAAATTTTTTTCGATGAGAGGTTGTGGTGGTGTTTGGCACTATGACCTTATCTCGCCTGCAAATTAAATTGGTGCAAAACTGGTTGCCATGATAACACACTGATTGTAGTATAAGTGTGGCCTTACTTGCATACTCACTTACTTTGTCAATCAATTTTACTGACTTGCACTAGAAGAAACTGCAATAAAGATTTTTTTTAATCTTAGTGATAAGTTTTATCCACCAGTGTTTTGTCTGCTTTATACTTAAAACTTTTTTCTTTAAAATCTACCTTTTCAGATGCAGTAATGTCAAAGCACTCGGCTGTTTCGACTGGCCAGATTGGAACAGCCCTGAATGGGAAGATGGCAGAACTAAGACTGGCAATGTCCAGGAAAAATCTTACTTAAAAATTTGTTAAAATGAGAAATTAAAATTAAAATGTGGAAATGTATTTCCCCAGTGAGTGAGTTTTAAAAAGAAAAAGTCTAATGTTAAATTAAATAAAGTTTTTTGAAAAGATTGTACTACCTGATTGTATTTTCTGGAAGAAAAAAAAAATCAGTAAAGTTTGTACTTGAAAAGACTTGAAATTGTGTGTTCTGTTGAATGAGTACAAATATATGTGCAGGCTGTATAAAAACATAGTTGTGTCACTAATATAAGTGAAAGTACATGGTATCATCATATTAGAAGCATATTTGTATCCCTAATATAAGTGAAAGTACATGGTATCATCATATTAGAAGCATATTTGTATCCCTATAATAAGTGAAAGTACATGGTATCATCATATTAGAAGCATATTTGTATCCCTAATATAAGTGAAAGTACATGGTATCATCATATTAGAAGCATATTTGTATCCCTATAATAAGTGAAAGTACATGGTATCATCATATTAGAAGCATATTTGTATCCCTAATATAAGTGAAAGTACATGGTATCATCATATTAGAAGCATATTTGTATCCCTAATATAAGTGAAAGTACATGGTATCATCATATTAGAAGCATATTTGTATCCCTATAATAAGTGAAAGTACATGGTATCATCATATTAGAAGCATATTTGTATCCCTAATATAAGTGTAAGTTTGTTCTATGGAAATAAGTACATATATGCATGTATACATATATGCGTCTTACATATATGAAACATGTATGTGCATATACAGGAAAATATATGGCACTTACATGAAAACGGCCATTTTTGCTATATTTTGAAATATATGTTTCATATATGTATATGTATTTTATATATATGAATATTGCATATATTCCCATATAGGCAGCAGACATACATGGGCACTGACATTATATATGTAATTTACATATATTGACATATATTACATTTCTGTATGGGGCTTGTGGACTATATAGACATATAACTGATATATTAGGATTTGGGATATACAAACAACAGGGGACAGGATATCAAGTAATATGAGCGATAGTATGATATTTTTGGGACTATGGGATTTATGTCTCAACGTTTACTCACCTGGTATTAATTTAGAAACCACCTGGACAAGACCACAAATTATTTGGACTTATACTTACCGTTTGACATCATTTTTAAATCCATTTTCACCTGCCAGGGATGCTTTGCAACTCAGAGAACATGGAATCGTCGTGTTTTTGTATTTTAAAACTCTTAAATCCTTGTTTTATGCACGTTTTACTCTCGGAGGAGAGTAATTGGCTCAATGCACGTCGAACTTCCGGGTTGGCTTATACCGGCTGACACACTTCCGGTTACACTGACCACGGCGCGAAATTCTAGCTAAACTCACTTGACTGACAGACAAACCGGCAAACATGGCTCTCTTTTACACTCGCTGTCTTCAAGACCTACCTTGTCTGAATATCAATGATGTGGACCGACTTGTTAAGAAGTCATGTACCACTCCCTCCAGCAAACGGGAAAAGGGATTTAAGATGTATATCGCCAGCTACATCGATAATTACGAGGGTAAGTCGTTACGTTGAAATGTTATTGTAGCAGCTTACGTTAGCATCAATGTTAACGCTAGCTGTTTTGTTCGACTATGACTGACAGACTTAATAGCTATGTTTCGATTGTGTTTTTTCTTTTATAGGGATACTGTCAAGATACTGTGTAAAAATGTAATGTTACAGTCTAAAATTGTGTGTTCGTCATCCTTTCTCACAGTGTCAATGAAAGACAAGGTGACAGGAGAGGTCAGCGTGAGGGCAGTCTGTCATAGATCCATGAAGAAAAGTGAAAAGCCACACGACTTGAGAGTAGGGTTATTGTTAGGGCAATGGTTAGGCAAGCTAATGAATGGTCTGTCAGCTTAACAAAAGTAACATTATCCAAGCAAATTGTTTAAAAATTGTTACCAATTAATACATTGTCATATTTTGTCTCTGAGCCTCAGAATACAGCATTATTTTTCTAATGAATGCTTTATCTGTTAAGCAATATCTCATCTAAGCTTCTATTTCTCCTTAGATGGTGTTAAAGCACTCAAAACCTGTTGTTTTGGTGAGCAGCCATTGTTCCTGTGTGGCGGGCTGTGCCTTATGCAATCATTTGGTTGCACTTCTTTATCAGACTGCCCATTTTTCACAGCTAAACATTCCTGCTGTTCCCCCGGTGCACAGCTGCACAGACACAGAGCAGATCTGGCATAAACCAAGGACACTGGTAATTCATATAACATGTTAACTGTACTATTACTGTGCATATTGTAGCTATTGTGATGCCATGTTGAATGTGTCTCTGATGTTAGGGTGTTAGGCCAGGCCCAGTTGGAGAAATGGAGTTTCGAAAACCCAGAAATTCAACAACAGACTGTGTAAGGTGAGATTATCTTTACTTTGTATCTCAATGAATTTTTACATGATGTAACCCATTTTATGTACACTACCAGTCAAAAGTTTGGACACAGTAAAATGTTTAATGTTGTAAAAAGAAGTTTTGTCTGCTCACCAAGGCTGCATTTATTTAATTAACAATACAGTAATATTGTGAAATATTGTTACAATATATAATTGTTTTCTATTTGAAAATATTTTAAAATGTAATTTATTGTTGTGTTGGCAAAGCTGAATGTTCAGCATCATTACTCCAGTCTTCAGTGTCACATGATCCTTCAGAAATCATTCTAATATGATGATCTGCTGCTACAGAAACATTTATTGTGTGCAATTGTACAAAATATCTGTGTACACTATTTCTTTTTCAGGATTCTTTGATGAATAGAAAGTTCAAAAGAACAGGATTTATCTGAAATACAAAGCTTTTGTAACATTATACACTGCATTAAATCGATCAAAAGTGACAGTGAAAACATTTATAATGTTACAAAAGATTATATTGCAAATAAATGCTGTTCTTTTGAATTTTCTATTCATCAAGGAATCCTGAAAACTTTTACACAAATATTTGGTTTCTGTAGCAGCAGATCATCATATTAGAATGATTTCTGAAGGATCATGTGACACTGAAGACTGGAGTAATGATGCTGAACATTCAGCTTGCCAACACAACAATAAATTACATTTTAAAATATTTTCAAATAGAAAACAATTATAAACTGTAATATTTCACAATATTACTGTATTTTTAATTAAATAAATGCAGCCTTGGTGAGCAGACGAAACTTCTTTTTAAAACATTAAAATCTTACCGTGTTCTTACCAAACTTTTGACTGGTAGTGTATGTTGTGGCAGAAGTTTGGTGTAGTTTTTTTACTTTTAATATTTTACAGAAGTTCTCTCTACAAGGCGCTGGATGGGGAACTGCCAGATTTTGCCATGTTGCAAGTATCAGAGGTGTACAAAGACTTTCCCCCTTCACTTGCACCCTTGGTAACAACAATGGGCATGTCAGCTGATGTCCCATTAGTCCAGTCTGCTTTTGGAGCTGTCCAGGCAGGGAGCTTGCTGTCATTTCAGCATAAGCCACCAGCAATGAGGGAAGTCATCAACATCCCATCTGCCCCTGCCTCACCCTCCCTTCCCATCCACAGCTACAGGCTCGAACCACCATCCTGTGCCTGTGTTCTATCAGAGCACGAACATCTGCACCTGAAGTCTCTGGAGGTGTCATTCAACATGGCCCACAGGATAGAAGCTGCAACACAAGGGCAGAGTTCGTGCCAGGAGTGGCATCGTTTAAGAAAGATGAGAGTGACGTCTACTCGCTTCCACGAGGTATGCCATGTTCGTGGACATACGTCTGCAGAGAATCTGGCTGAGAGAATTCTCAGGGGCACTCGTCAGACTACGGACATGAGGAGAGGTATTGATATGGAGCCACTCGCTGTTAAAGAGTATTGCACTCTTAAAAATGTGAACTGCTCACCCTGCGGGTTCATTGTGCATCCTGATGTTCCATGGCTAGGTAGCTCTCCTGATGGAGTCACATTTGATCCCTCTGGGAACCCACCATTTGGTCTCCTTGAGGTCAAATGCCCCAATATCCAGAGCTATGTGGACTGCCCCTATCTAAAAATGTCTGGTGGTGCTTTGAAACTCAAGAGGCAGCACAAGTACTACTGGCAAGTTCAAGGTCAGATGCTCTTGACAGGGCTAGAGTGGTGTGATTTTGTTGTTTGTGCTCAGGAAGACATGTTAGTTGAGCGAATTTATAAAGATCTTGATGTAATGCACACCATTAGAGACAGAGCAGATCATTTTTTTTTTTACCACTACATACAGAAGTGTTTGCAGTAAGTCACTCCAATGGCCTTGGGCATGGTATCTTTCAATAAGTTTAATCCGTTTCAATCAGTTCAGTGAGTTCAGGTGTTAGTTTATTTTTACAAATCTATATAGTATCTGAACTGATCTGTTGTTCATGTTTGCAAGTCTATACAGTATCTGAATTGATCTATTGTCCATTTTTGTGAGTCTATACAAAATGTAAATTGTTACTTAGTATACAGTACACATACTGTTATTGTTTTACTGTTACACTGTATACTACTATTTTTATACTGTTACATAATCGTCAATGTAGACTAGCATACAATAGTACAGCTTTTCCTAAAAGTGCCCTTGGACCATCAAGTTACTTGACTCTGAAATTGATTTTGTGTACATATTTATTTATTTATCTAATTTAATTTATTTATCTAATTTATTTATTTATTTATTTAATTTATTTATTTGTTTGCTTTAATAATTGCAAAGGAATGTAACTATCATAATAAATGTAATTCATAAATATAACTTATGACTGAACATTCAAATAAATAGAAAAGACACTTGAAAATACTGTATCTTAGTCTTGTCTTTCACCATAGTTGTAAATAAAGATGTGAGCAGGTGGCAGAAGATTGACAGAATTAGAACTGTGTTGCAGGTTTAACTATGGCGGCTCTAACAAAGAAAGGAGGTCAAAAGTTGGATTGTAAAATTCAGTTTTTAATAAACCAACTGGTCAAGAAGAATGTTAATTATCAGGTGTCAATAATGAAAGAATGTTGGTACGAACTATATGTGGTAAGTCAAAAGGCAAGCAAAAAAACAGGCCATTAAAGTAAGAAAATTAGACAGTTTGCAGAAAATATTTACAATATTTCAAACCATGCCTTGACAAGTGGTCCATTCTGACAGTTCACAGAATTATGTGGCACGTCAAAAACATCCCAGATGAGACAAAAGCAACAAGCAAAAAAATCTATAAGGCAATCATAGTAAGAATATGTGAAAGATCATAGTAAGAAAATTTCCAGACCATATTTACAAAAGTATATTTACAAAATTTCAATGTGCCAAATACAGTAAGAAAAACACTGTGTAGACTCACTGGGCCCATGCCTTGACAAGTGGTCCATTCTGATAGTTAATAAGAAGACATGACACTGCAAACAGTTGATTAATGCTACCAGAAATGGACAAGGGGATTACTGCGTCAAACAACTTATGTTCCTTCACCCGCCGGATCAGGCGTTCAACATGCACCCTGAGCCTGGCCACAGACTGAGTGTGTCTCACCTCTCCGGCAGACATTTGTGTGCCCTTGGTCGCAAAAGCAGGCCTGTGGATTTTGCATGGTACCAGGTTATCAATTAAGAAGCCTTTGTCGACCATTATGGCCATGTCAGGAGTGAGGACGTCGATGATCCCTGATTGCTTAAATAGCTCCCGGTCACTGATTGACCCCGCATACAGTCCAGAGACAAAAGTTACTGCACCATGAGGTGCCATTCCTATCAAAGCCTTGAAGGTGCAGTGAGATTTGTAGCTGGAAAAGACCTCACTCTGTAATAGCAGAGACGAAGGCGTTTGGCAGCGGAGCTCGGTACAGTCCAGGATAACCTGGGTGTCTCGGAAATTCTCAAATTCCTCTGGCAGGTAAGCTCGTACTCTCTCTTTCGGCAACCAAATTTGCACGGAACCTAAAAGAAAATAGAGGAAGTTCGCCCAAGTGGTTATGATGCGGCTCACTGTAGTCTGATGGACATGGAAGCGATGAGCCAGATCTTTCTGCTTGAGGCCCAAAGCAAGGTGCATCATAAAGAGGAAGAATTCATCGATTGCAGGAAGTGCCCGAGTCTCCCTGGTGACTTTGGAGCTGGTGACGCGAATCATCCTGTGTGTTGAAGGTTCAATCAGCTCCCAGAAGGCCATCATGTGTTTATAGGTTGCAAATCTGCAAATAAATAATTTTTTTATTTTAAAACATTTAAGGCATTACACATGGTACAATAATTAGGTTATTACTACAGTCTTAAACTTATTCTTAAATAATGAAACTACACTGACTTTGCACATGCTCAACACACACACACAAGTTCCCCCTGCATTCTACGCACTTTAGTCCCATTTATCACATTTAGTATGAAACTTGATGATTATAAAGACATTCAGAACATGTTCAATGATGGATGATAAAACCCTATTCAGAAATATGAGAGGTATGTGACATAAAAACTAAACAACAACTAAAAAAAAAAAAACACTTTACCATTGTGCTAATGGCTTACATAGCAAATAATAATCACAAAATGGTTTTACCTTGTGTAAAAGCGGATATCCTCATCAGACCCCGCAAATCTCTGGAGACCAAAACGGCTATTCACCTTGGCCTGCTCCAGCTGTTTCCGCAGATCTTCTATCTCGCTCTTCAACTCCTCATTTTCACATACTGATAAGTCCAGAGCTGCAGGCTCCGGAACTGAACAATAATCATGTCCACGATCAATTTCCATTTCGTTTTCCTCCATATCTGAGTCCGGTACCGGTGGTCGATCTCGTCGTTCCCAAACACTTAACCTCGGCGGCTGCATTTGTTGTTCGCGGTTCCACTCAAATACTGAAGGAACAGCATCTTTTTTCAGACGCCTCCTACTTGTTCCTTCCACAAAATCATCGGGTTTAAAATGTACACTGCACACCTTTGTGTGTTTCGTGATTTGGAAGTCGATCCTTCTAATGTTTACTATCCATTTTTTCCTGTTTTCTTCCTTCACCGGAAAGGAATGAAAACTAGCACAGGAGTTGTAACGCGAAGAAACAGAGCACAGCGGGACACTACAGTGCTCCGATGCTGCCTTCATTTGTTTTTGACGTCGGAAAACTGTCTTTTCCATGGTTATGGAGAAGATATAAACTCGTATTACTCTTTAAAACCGTTTAAAACTACGTTGTTTTCTTTATTGTTTTAGTGAGGGGGCGTGTCTCGCACACAGCTGATGGTTTCTCTTGGTTACCAAACAAACCGGAAGCGCTCTTGCCGGTATAAAGTATGAGCGGAAATACATCAGAATTCTCGTTGCTTAGAGCCCATTTGCATATAACTTCACCATCCGCACACCCAGAAAGAGAGAGTCACGTGACAATACACAAAACTCGATATATCTTTTAAATCTTCTTCCCTAAAAATCCAATCTCTTTACAAACTCATCAAGAAGCACAGTTCACTGCTTTTCGTTATTTCAAACTCGAGTTCGGAGTTATTTTAGGCCTTCTGGGAGCAGTTTTAGTTTTTGAGGAAAAAGTTTTTTTTTCTCCTCAGAGGCTATATAAGGGGGCGCGCCTCAAACGCGCGCTCACACTTCACATGGTCGAGCCAGAGAGCAGTCACGTCGAGCGAATCCTCCGTGCTGTATTCATACTTTCTTATAAAAAAATACTACTTTATTTTGATCAACCTTCATTTTTCAGACTAAGCCCATCCTGAAGAAGGCGCAAGAGTGCCGAAACGTCGACTGGGCTTTAGTTATTTCAAATTCTTTTGATTCTTTATTTTCATTTTTAATATAATCACTTTTATTTAAAAAAAAAATGTTTTCAATTTAATATTAGTTTTATTTTTCATATTTAAAAAAAGACAAAAAACACAAAAGACCAAAAAAACTGTTCTTCATTTATTTTCTCTGTACATAGTTAGTTTGAGTTAGTATAAAAAGACAGGGTTAGTTAGATGGACACGTACAGAGGGAGACAGAGACGAAGAGTGTCTCCCGGGCCGAGGTATAGGCCCCCAAACAGACCATATGACAGGAGAACACGTTCATACCCTCAGAGACCGGCTGGTCCTAGAGGAAGAGAAATGTATTGAAGAAAAGATAGAAAGAACAACAATGATTATTATAACGATAGAAAAGTTTTATAGTAGGAACATGTTTGAAGCATCCAGGCCTGGATCTCCATATTACCCTACCGTGTTCCACAACGAACGGTTTGACAACAGGGGAAGTCCTGACAGATTTCCCAGCGACCGTTTCCGTCGGCTGGTTTTGTCCGGCCCATACAGGTCGCCCACCAACGAACAAAGTAATTCATCAAATGTCATTCATAATACAGGTTAGACAATAATAATAATACAGGGCCAAGATTATCACAAATAAACACAAGATTTTGACGCATATCCAAGGGTTTGTGTGAAGCGCGCACTGCAAAGAGGCGCGGGCGCGAACCCTTGCATTTCCTATCAACAGTGGAAACAACTTAAAATACTAGCCTATAATAAAATAAAACAATCAGACATGCTTTCATAATCTCTGTGAACTGTAGCACGGAACTGGCCTTCACAAAAAAAAACCTTTTCCATATTAATTTGTGAATATTTTAAATGTTTAATAAAGGGGCAAAAATTCATAAACAAAAATCTGAAAATACGTCAATATTTTTTTTTTTTCTTCGCAGTATTTGGTGTACACAATTCAAATTCAAATGTTGGTGTTCAACTTGGCGCTTTTTATAATAGCCTACAACCAGGGCCGGCCCAACGCCTTATGGGGCCCTAAGCAGAATTTTATTTGGGGGCCCCTCTGTGCCACCAATACGATTGACTATTGTCAATTCTTGATAATTCGCACACATACATTTTATTAGTTGTAGCTGTGTTGCTTGCATCATGTCTGCCTGTCATGTGTTTACCCTTATACGGTTTTTAATTGTAGCAAACCCACAAGAGTGATCAAAGTCTTACAGTAAGTCTTACAGTACTACACTTCACACTGGGATATGTACTTTTTTAAAACATTTTACTGTATTTTTGATCACTTATTTTAAAACAAGAAATGTTGATTTCTTTCAAACATTAAACAGAGCTTTTATTTTGGTGGAAATAAAATTTTATTTTTTGTATTCCAGTCGACTGTGTAGAAAGAACCTTTTTATTTTCTAAATAAAAACTTCCAATATGTTGGCTACACAACTTATAATTTCAAGGGAGAAACTGGAAGCTATGCTGTCTACTCTGTCCAAAACATGCAGCACATCAGACAATATATTCGCACCAAACCATACAGCGCATTCTCAAATCCATCCATTCATAAAAAGGTTACCGGGCAACTGACGAGTAACGTTACGTTTTAGCGCCGATTTTTCCGCACTTTGGACTTTGAACCTATAGTGCCCAGGCGATGCAGCTGCGAGCTCGTGCAGCGCTGTCAGAATCAATCCGTGCATATATTAGAAAACTTTAAGCAATTTATTGCAATAATTGTTTAAGGCCATTTCCCGATTTCAATCATCATAAAATAACTTTGCCGGAGAGTCATTTCTTGTGCTCTTGGGGGCCCTCTGGTGGCCAAGGGGGCCCTATGCAGCCGCTTAGTTCGCTTATGCCTTGGGCCGGCTCTGCCTACAACAACCGTTCATTTTTCAATTACGGGTTAAAAAAGGAAAAGACGAATGGATACAAACACACGGACCCGGCAGCCTATTACTGTACATATTTTACACAATATGAAAAATCAAACAGCTATGTAATATGCAACTGTAACCCCTCCACCCGGGTCCTTCTCACTCCGCTCCGTGCGGGTCGCGAACCCAGGTCTCCGGCATGAGAGTCAGGTGCTCTAACAAGGAGGCTAAAACTTACAAAAAAGGAACTAAGCAATTCATCAAATATCAGTCATAATACAGGTTAGACAATAATAATAAAGTGCTAAGATTATCACAATCATCTAATATGACTTGACTTTAATAATATATAGTATATATATGAATAGTAATCCCAACAGGCACTGCTGTTTGAACAGTCGAAAATAAATTATATTTGTTAAATGATAAGCTGTTTTAATTTACAATACAATTATTATGATCAGTATTAAATCTACATCTACTGTGCTGGAGTGTGACAGATGAAGTCAAAACAACATGTAACATTGAACAGATGGTTTTTAAGCCCCTGAAGGGTTTGAAGCACTGCTCTTTCAAACACACTTTCAACCGTATGTTAAATACAACTCTGTGTTTTTTACTGTCCAGTCTTTAGCTAGCAGTCTGAACATGGCCTACAAAACTGTTTCCCTGTTTCACCGACTTTAACCCTGAAAACTGAAATTCAGAGAGAGAAAGAGAACTTTTCTACCAAAAACGAGGAGTCAGACAAGGTTGTCCTAAAAGGAAACTGAAGTAAACAGCCAGTGGACAAAACTAGTCAGAAATATTCTTCTCATCTGAATGTGTACACATCTTTTTATTATTATTGTTGTTATTATTATTATTATTATTAATTTTATTGGATTAATTGTTTTCTTGATTATAAAATGTTTTAAATTATTTTTTACTGATTGATTTATTGGCTTCAGAGAGAGAGAGAGACAGTAAAGGAGCTGATCACTCACTCGAGGCCTGATCACTCATGGCTCCTCCCACTCGTCCTCCTCCTCCAATCAGAACGCTGGAAGACTCATTGATCACAGCTGCACAGGAGTACAGAAGCTTTGAAAAGCTCTTGTGGTGAGTCCGTGTCTGTCTGACGCTCGCTCAGATCGCTCTCTCTCATTTTCCTCCCTGCGGTATGGTAATATAATGTTTCCTCCTTTCAGCTCCAGTCTCTTCTGGGCTGTTTGTTGTGTTGGGTTTTTATCTGTTTGACTCTCTATGTTGGGCTTATTATGGAGGAAACCTTTGACACAACCATTTTGAGTCTCTTACCCATTAGCTCATGAGTTTTTGTCCAGCTAACAATCTACATGAAGAAAAGTTTGGCCTCAGACTAAAACAAAAAGAAAAGAAATGTATTTTGGAACATGCACCTGAGGAACAGTCCTCAATCAGTGCGGGCAGGGGTTTGACATCAGTGAGAGACGTTAGAAAAGCTCCACTTGTTTCTGACTGGAAGAGAAAAGAGTGAGAGTGTGATGGAGGAATGAGAGTCAATGTGTGTTTGAAGAAAGAGAAGATGAATGAAGGAAAAGAGTCTGAGAGTGTGATGGAGGAATGAGAGTCAATGTGTGTTTGAAGAAAGAGAAGATAATGAAGGAAAAGAGTCTGAGAGTGTGATGGAGGAATGAGAGTTGATGTGTGTTTGAAGAAAGAGAAGATGAATGAAGAAAAAGAGTCTGAGAGTGTGATGGAGGAATGAGAGTCAATGTGTGTTTGAAGAAAGAGAAGATGAATGAAGGAAAAGAGTCTGAGAGTGTGATGGAGGAATGAGAGTCAATGTGTGTTTGAAGAAAGAGAAGATAATGAAGGAAAAGAGTCTGAGAGTGTGATGGAGGAATGAGAGTTGATGTGTGTTTGAAGAAAGAGAAGATGAATGAAGAAAAAGAGTCTGAGAGTGTGATGGAGGAATGAGAGTCAATGTGTGTTTGAAGAAAGAGAATATGAATGAAGGAAAAGAGTCTGAGAGTGTGATGGAGGAACGCGAGTCAATGTGTGTTTGAAGAAAGGGAAGATGAATGAAGGAAAAGCGTCTGAAAGATGCTGTTATTTTGAGGGTTCTGCTTAGTTTCTTTTGTGGATTCAGTAGAGATGCGTCTCTTGATGTTTTAAGGAAGTTCAGACTTTCATCACACACGATTTCCAATATAATTAATTATACGCCTTTGTTTTATGTGAACCCTCGTTGGAGTAGCCTGCATAATCCCAACCCAGGCATAATTGTATCTAATGCTTTCAGAGTGTGTCCAGGCCGATGTTGGCTTTCTCAGACAAAAAGGTTTTCATATTTTAATTTGATGTATCTGTTGGGTGGTGGGCAGAACGCAGTGGACCGTGCACAACCGATCGTGCGCTGGTCCGTCGTGGGGATTTTTATCCGGATCGGCTGGCCTTCTGGATCTTTCTATTTACCTAACCCTAACCCTGGACATGACAACACACAATTCAATAAAAATTACTAGAAAGTCATTATTTATTAATTCAATAAATTAAGACGTGTCCTATGATGTCACAAGCTTCCTATTTAATATTTAAAAAATACTCTACATATTTATTTACACTGACATCAACTTTAATTCTGTTCTATAAATTATGATTTTTATCAATGGGCTGAAATAAGAAATTCACCCTGTTGAAGGTGAATAATGGAGAAACTTTAAACTATTCTGGCCTGGACAAAATAATTCACAACATTTAAATTTTAAAAATCACTTATATTCCCAGTTTTACATTTTTAAGTTTACAGTTTTATGAATGTTATTAATTATTATGAATAGTTTCCAAGCCTGTTACAAGATATACAGAAAACCTATTTACAATATATTTGACTTTTTTTCAGTTTTTGTCTTCATTTATTATAGTATTTAAAAAAAACATTTAAATTTTGTAACATTCCTGGAAACATCATTATTCCCAGTTTTACATTTTATAAATATAGAAATACAGATATCATTGTTTTATAGAAATTAAGGATGTAGACAAGGATCAAATTCTGTAACTTTTAAATGATTAAATCCTATATTTGAATAAATACATAAATTAAATTAAAACAAAAATAAAAAAACAAATTAAATTCTTTAATGATCAGACAATTCAGATATTCGCAGATAAATCCTGATGATGCTGTGATTGTTTTTATGTTTTCTGTGTGTGTCATTCAGGTCGAGCTTCCTCTGTGATTTGACCGAAAGACCGATTCAGCTCCTGTTGAGAATGAGACAAGCATCTTTACTGATTTAAGTCTTTTAGCCAAAGCTACATAACATATAATCACAATTAGTCCGAATGACCGGTCATACCTTGAGTATCTGCAGTCCTTCTCTCAGAGTCTCTATGGCACTGGCTCCTTTAGCTGATCACTTTGAGATTGATCACTTGCACATTGCGCAGGTGTTTCAGTGCCTAACACACACTGAGAAACAACTTTAAAAACCAATGCTGGTTATTTTGAAGGTCTGTACATTTCAATTACAAAACATTTCTTTAAAGAGTTCTCTCCATTTCAGCATCACTTGCGCACACATGCTCCTCAAACCATTCCTGAAGCATTCCTGCTTTGTGGCGGCGCATTATCTGCTGAAAGAGACGGAGATGCTCTGTGTGTTCCGAGCCCTTTCTATCAGAACCAGCGTTACCTTCTTGAGCAGTTTGAGCTCCAGTAGCTCATCTGCTTGATCGGACCACACGGGCCAGCCTTCGAAGAATTAGATGCTTTGTTTCCAGGCAAGACTTAGAGAAACTCGTTCATGCTTTCATCACCAGTAGGGTTGACTATTGTAATGGTCTTCTCACCGGCCTTCCCAAAAAGACCATTAGACAGCTGCAGCTCATACAGAACCAGCAGAACCAGAACACATGACCATATCACACCAGTCCTCAGGTCTGCAAACTGGCTTCCAGTTACATTTAGGATCGATTTTAAAGTGCTATTACTGGTGTATAAATCACTTAATGGCATAGGACCTCAATACATTGCAGATATGCTGATTAAGTACAAACCCTACAGATCACTCAGATCATCAGGATCAAGTCAGTTAGAAATACAGAGGGTTCACTCAAAGCAAGGAGAGTCTGCTTTTAGCCATTATGCCAGCCGCAGCTGAACCAGCTTCCTGAACAGATCAGATGTGCTCCAACAGTAGCCACTTTCAAATCCAGACTCAAAACACATTTGTGCACATCTGTCCAGACTCAACACACATCTGTGCACATCTGTCCAGACTCAAAACACATCACTCAAAACACATCTGTGCACATCTGTCCAGACTCAACACACATCTGTGCACATCTGTCCAGACTCAAAACACATCACTCAAAACACATCTGTGCACATCTGTCCAGACTCAACACACATCTGTGCACATCTGTCCAGACTCAAAACACATCACTCAAAACACATCTGTGCACATCTGTCCAGACTCAACACACATCACTCAACACACATCTGTGCACATCTGTCCAGACTCAAAACACATCACTCAAAACACATCTGTGCACATCTGTCCAGACTCAACACACATCTGTGCACATCTGTCCAGACTCAAAGCACATCACTCAAAACACATCTGTGCACATCTGTCCAGACTCAACACACATCTGTGCACATCTGTCCAGACTCAACACACATCTGTTTAGCTGTGCATTTACTGAATGAGCAGTGCCACTGTACGTCCGACTGATTGCACCTTATCTATGCATCTTTTTATTCTTTTATTAACTGTTTTAGTTTCCTTTGTTCATTATTTTATTCTTTTCGTTCTCTTTACAACTGTATATTTCTTATGCATCTGCCACCATTTTATTTTTATCTATTAAATTCTCTTTACAGCTGTTTTAATTAACCTTGTTTTCATTTTTAATTCTTACACATGGTATTCTTACTTCTTATGTAAAGTACTTTGAATTGCCATTGTGTATGAAATGTCTAAAGTATGAGCTTTCCTGTAGCTCAAACAGTAGAGCCTGGCTCTAGCAACACCAAGGTCATGGGTTCGATTCCCAGGGAAAGCAAGAACTGACCAAATGTGTATCTTGAATGTAAGTCACTTTGAATAAAAGCATCTGCCAAAATGCATAAATATAAGTAACTTACAACTAATCTTAAGATCAGCTGATAAGCTCTAAATGTAACACACTTTATGGAGTCACATGACATTGGAGTCAGATCAAATTATTCATGGAGTCAGATTTGAAATTAGATATCAATAAATTAAGAGAACTTCTCTGAAATGCTGAAAAGGCTTACACGCAGAATTCCTTTGACCAAGCCGTTAGAATCCATTTTTTGGGCTAACTGATGGAGTTTACAAAAGTAATTTCAATGTGTCAAACTGGTGTATTGATCAAATCGTAGATGAGCTTCAGTTCATATCCTCCTCTGCATCTGCTCCAGTTTTGAAAGATGTTGTTGAGTCCACTTTAAAGAGCCATGACTGTGACATAGATCCGACAGTTATCTCAGATTTAGTGAAGAATCTGTGTGAATCCAACCCTGTCAATTCAGCTTCAGGGAAAGATGGACCTTTTTCAACAGCATATAAGAGGAGAGAATTTGTGAAATAACATTTCAGTTCTTGAACCAGTAGAATACATACTGGACAATAAAGACAACAGAACGTTCCAGTATGTTCCGATACTCCAGTCTTTGTTGCAAGTCTTGACGAATATTGAGGAAAAAAAATACTGGATGTGCATCGCAATACCAGTCCTTCTATGATGGACCTCATTTTCATGAAAATTATTTTGTCGCAGCAGGAGATGTCGAGAGATCAAGTCTTATTCTGTACATCGATGACTTGTGTGCAATCCCTTGGGGACTTCTCGCAAGATTCAAAATCACCGCTGTCTACTGGGGTTAGGAAACTTTCCAGCACATGCACAATCAATATTGGCATCTGTTAATTTAGCCATTCTTTGTAAGGCAGATGACACAAAGCGATTTGGATACCAGAACGTTCTAGAGCCACTGTTAACCGATCTTCAAAGCTTGGAAAAAGACAGTATTTTTATTCCAAGTCATGAAAGACACTGGTTAGCGTGGTGGCTGATAATTTGGGAGCCCATTCTGTGTGAGGATTTGTTGAAAACTTGACGGGATCTCATGTCTGCCTATTTTGCCTTGCAGACAGGTCCCAGTTTCAGACCACAGAAGTAATATCTGGACTTTTTCAGAGGAGAGATAAAGAGCTGCACACTCTGCATGTAGAGACAGTTTTGTCAAGTCCTACTCCCACTCCTTGCTATGATGTGAAAACAGTGTGCACTGTCTGACAAACTTCATCATTTTCATGTAACATCAGGTGACCCACCAGATGTATTGCATGACCTTCTTGAAGGTATTGTTCCAGTGGAACTGGCATTGTCATTTCAAGCCTTGATCAAGAAGAAATATTTTTCTCTTGAGGAGCTCAATAATTGCATTTGACAGTTCCCTTATAAGTGGAGTGACCAAACAAATCGTTCACATTTGATTCCTGCTCATTTTGCCACAAAATGATCTGTAGGAGGTAATGCACATGAAAATTGGTGTCTGTTGCCTTTCATGATAGGTTTGAAAGTACCTGAGGATGATGAATTGTGGCAGATGTTAATGACCTTATAAGACTGTGGAACTTGTGATGGCTCCAGTTCATACAGAGCATAGCATTTGCTACCTTGACTATGTTGTTGCAATTTGTTGCTATGTCATGGTTTCACTGCAGACTTGCCGGACCTTTTGTGCAGTGTTAATTCTGACAGCAAATTTTGATTTAGTTTTAGTCATAGACTTTTGACTAAAATACCATTTAGTTTTAGTCATATTTTAGTCACCTGAATTGTTTTTAGTTTTAGTCGACTAAATCTACAGTAGATTTAGTCTCGTTAAATTGTAATACATTAAGCATTTAAGCGTTACATAACCGACTGTCACTTGAACTGACATTTGACATTTTGTTTTTGACATAAAAAATACACGAAAGAGCTCGATTCCCTTTTTTTTTTTTCTTTTTTTTTTTTTAAACATCTATATAGTTTTTATAACTTTGTATTTCTGTTTTAGTTAGTAGGCCATATCAGGTTAAGCTAAAGCTTCAAATTATTATTATTTTTTTTTTTTATGGTTTTAATGAACTATTATAACCCTGATACTTTATTGAATACGTGTCAAATACTGGTCTTTCCTCCTGACTATGAATTAAATGGGAATGAAATTAAATTCAGTTTATTGTGTAAGTAAAAACAAACAATGCGTGACTTAATTATAAACAAGCTCGAAATATACATTGACTCTTATTTTGAAATGTCTGCACCTCCATTGCAGTTGCAGGAGCTTATTCAAGTTCAGATGAGGGAGATAAAATATGCATCATTACAACTGTCTAAAACATATGACTATATAAACATTGTAAACATTCATCAGCATCAAGTTATTATTCAAGTCAACTTTATTTATATAGCGCTTTTAACAAAGCAGATTGTTTAAAAGCAGCTTTACAGTGTTAAACAGGAAAATAATGCAGCATAATTTTATTAAGCTGTATAGCCATTTGATGTCATCAGTTCATTTCATTTTGCATACGGTGACAGTGTGGGCTTTAGATCAATAATTAGATCAGTAATTTAGTTTATATGGTTAATTTAGTTTAATAATTAGATTTATTTGGATATTTAGTTGAACATGTAGTGTCCCCAACTGAGCATGCCAAGCCAGAGGCAACAGTGGCAAGGAAACCAAAACCCCATCAGGAGCAGAATGGAGGAAAATAAACCTTGGGAGAAACCAGGCTCAGTCGGGGGGCGTTGTTGTTGTTGTTATTATTATTATTATTATTCTGGCCGCTTTACAGGTCAGAGGTCATAATAGATCGGAATATTCGAAGGACCGGAGGCAACACGCCGGAGACGGGATTATTGAGGATGATGTTGATTAAATAATTATTAAAGTGCAATATTCGAAAGTGCAATATTCGAACAGTCAGAGTCAACACGCTGGAGACGGGTTTATTGCGGATGACATATCGATTTAAGTATTATTTAATTGTAATATTCGAGCAATCGGAGTCATCACGCCGGAGACGGGTTTATTGAGGATGCCGTGTCGATGAGGCAGTTTCAGGGGGAGTCTAATCACGATCTCTGCAGACACTTCAGGGGTCATGTGTTGGTCTTCTCTGGGCGCAGGTCCAGCATCTGATCTGGATACGGCCCGGATCCGGCTGACTGCAGTAAACCTCGAGATAAACAGAGAGACTAGCATTAGCGTAGATGCCATTCTTCTGATGTCACAAGTACATCAGGTGTTATGGGAAGTGTTCCCAGTTCCGGCTGACCTAGTTAATGCAGCCTAACAATCATCCATCCATCCATCTTCTTCCGCTTTATCCGGGGCCGGGTCGCGGGGGCAGCAGTCTAAGCAGAGATGCCCAGACTTCCCTCTCCCTAGGCACTTCCTCTAGCTCTTCCGGGGGGACACCGAGGCGTTCCAAGGCCAGCCGGGAGACATAGTCCCTCCAGCGTGTCCTTGGTCTTCCCCGGGGCCTCCTCCCGGTTGGACATGCCCGAAACACCTTCCCGGGAAGGCGTTCAGGAGGCATCCGGAACAGATTCCCGAGCCACCTCAGCTGTCCCCTCTCGATGTGGAGGAGCAGCGGCTCTACTCCCGAGTGACTGAGCTTCTCACCCTATCTATAAGGGAGCGCCCAGCCACCCTGCGGAGAAAGCTCATTTCGGCCGCCTGTAACCGGGATCTTGTCCTTTCGGTCATGACCCAAAGCTCATGACCATAGGTGAGAGTAGGAACGTAGATTGACCGGTAAATCGAGAGCTTCGCCTTACGGCTTAGCTCTTTCTTCACCACGACAGACCGGTACATCGACCGCCTAACAATCAATTAATTGAGAAAGTGTTTTATGTGTATGCCACAGTAAAGAGATGTGTTTTTAGTCTAGATTTAAACTGACAAGAGTGTGTCTGCTTCCCCAACAATGCTAGGAAGACTGTTCCAGAGTTTAGGAGCTAAACAGGAAAAGGATCGACCGCCTGCAGTTGATTTGGATATTCTCGGTATGATCAACTGGCCAGAGTTTAGAGACCGCAGTAGACGTGATGGAGGATAATGTGTTCAGAGCTCGCTCAAGTATTGGGGAGACAAACCATTTAGTGCTTTGTAAGTAATAAGCAAGATTTTTACGTGTCCTTGATATAACTACCATGTTTAGTGGACAAGGGATTCAGATAGTACTCCACAAACTCTGCTACCCCATAACTCTCGCTCCCACAATCTGACACTATATATGTCTCCCTGGAGGCATATTAGGAAATGGCCACACTGACCTCTCCTTATGTATCCTGGGTAGAAGGTAAAAAACCATCTCCCCCTCGGAACACCCTGCCCTATTATATACTCCACCAGAAGTGTTGTCCCGAGGAAAGTCCAAATCTGGGGTGTTGCTGATGTACCCTAAAATCCTCCTGCGGAGGTGATTTTGATTGCACATCTCATTTTGTCATTTCTTTGAGCAGGAGGCCTGCAACTGTCCTAGAATAATCAATGTGATGGGGAGGTCTGTATCGTTCACTATCCTCATCGTAACCTTCCTGAAACGGAGAAAGGAAACCTTTAGAGGGTCCAGGCCTGGGCACCTCCCTAAAGTTGGTTCTAGAAGCCTCTAGAGACCTATTAGAATGAACAAATTCTCTGTATCTTTTCCCTCCTTTCCCAGGACGGGGCTGTGGAGCGTTGTTATTCGGTCTCCTGTATGGGAAACCCCGCTCGTGGACACAAGGCCGTGATGAAGTGTTCACCGGTAGATAATTAAAATATCTCAAATTTGGTGTAACACTAGTGTGCCTCACTTTGAGATGAGGTGTGTCTCTCTGTCTAGGTCTACCACGGAAACTGTCCATGATGATAGTAGATAGAAAACAAATTGAGAACTTTTTTTTGGGTCTTTTTTTGTGTTTTTTTAGAACCAAGAAAATAATATTAATAAAAGGCAACCAAAAAACTAAAATAAATAAAAAGAATGAAACAAAATGGCCAATGTGTTCAAGTTTTTCGTGACGTTTCGGGAAATAAATATTACCTTCTTCAGGCTTGACTTGAACTACTGAGAATTTTACAATATGTCTTTTATGAGAAATAAACAAGGTTAATAATATAACTGTGTTGATATGAAGGAAGGGCGAAAAGGCTGCAACCGTCTGCTGTCTCGTAAGAGCATGGAATGGGGGCGCGCTTCAATGCGAGCCTCCTTTTATAGGGTCGCTCTGGAACAAAGAGCCTGGCCCAATGAACGATTTAAAGCTCTTCTGAACCTAATTAATTTCTTGTAAGACAGCGAAAGGTAAGTAAATGCAAGTAATAACAAACCATCGATGTGTTGATGAAAGAAATTCATGATTAGAGTAAGAAATAAGCTTAATTAGCATGAGGGTGTAAGGCGACATTGGATGACTTCATTCCCGCTGAGACGGGAATAAACTTAACTTGCTGAAAATAGTTTTAAACACTAACAAAAAATCTGAAAATAAGGATTTATGACTGAAGTATTATATGGAATCATTCTATTAAAAGAGTTAAGGTGAAAGGCGTTTAGAAATATGTTTTTTAATGTGTTTCCAGGGATGATATCGTTTTAAGGTGGAACGACCTCGTGTTGCCCTGTTTAAACCAAAACATGGTTAAATATAGTGATAAACATTCATGACTGAAATATTTTATATAGTCCTTCAATAAAAATAGTTGGGGTGAAAAACATTAAGAAATGTGCGTTTATCCTATTTTATAAATATCTCTCTTCTCAATTAACCTTTTTCTGAAGATAATAGGGTCAATATGACGGCAGTCAATATCTGGGGTGGCAGTGGCTCAGTGGTTCATGTAGGTTGTCTACAAACTGGAAGGTTGGTGGTTCGATCCCCGGTTCCACCTGACCAAGTGTCGAGGTATCCATGAGCAAGACACCTAACCTCAGCTGGTCCCGACGAGCTGGATGGTGCCTTGCATGGCTGACACCGCCGTCGGTGTGTGAATGGGTGAATGTGAGGCAATGTGTAAAGCGTTTTGGATGGCCATTGGTCTGTTAAAAGCGCTATATAAATGCAGTCCATATGTGTCCCAGCTGAAAAAGAAAATGCATATTTTTTCAGGTAAGTGGTGCATGTCTGAAAATTCAAATAGGATGTGTTCTTTGGGGATCATTTTTGTTATAAAATAATGGTAGTGTATATAATACATATCACAGGAAACGGAGGACATGATGATAATTTGTCAACCATCATCGACCAAGGGCTAACCAAAAGCTCAGAGGCGGTGGCACAAGCTTGGTTAGGGGAATGAAGGGTCCAAGATCCAGGGCCCATAGGCCCTGAAAATGGTTATGCATAGTCCTACCTTCTACTGACCACTAAAGGCAACCCAACGGTCAAAGATAGCCAACAACCACTAAGTGTCTTATTGTCATCTCATTGATATGGATATATTATGTGTATATATTAAATGTATAAGGTCCATCTTTTAGTACCATTACAAAATTAGTGATAATATAAGATATAAAAATATATATGATATAAAATATATATCCAGGTGCTATCCACACACATTTAATGTTAGGGTTAGGGATGAAAAGATCCAACTTCCGAGGAAGTCAGAAATGGTTTTGCACAGTCCATCCTTCCACTGACCACTAAGGACAGCCGTAGGACAAAGTTAGGGTCAGTACTCACATCATTCATGTTCGATCTTGAATCACTCTATTATTTTTTAAATATTATTTATTATAATGATGAAATAGAGGAAAAGAGAGAGTGTATATATAACATATATCATATTTCCTCCCAATCTGCCAAAAAAATATTGGCGTAAGAGGGGGCGAATTTTTTACCCATGGCAGTACCTTTCACTTGTAAGTAGTATTTATCAAATTCACAGTCGTTTTTGGTCAGATTTATTTCGGGTAATTTGAGAATATATTAGTCTGGTCTATTTTGATCTGGAAACTTTTGCATAAACTTTTTTACTGCCTCTAGTCCTATTTCTGTCTCTATATTTGTATATAGGCTATCAATGTCGATCGAGAAAAGGAGTGCATCGGGGGGAATTTTGAGTGGTCCTATTTTCTGGATGAAATTATATGTGTCTTTGAGGTAACTTAGGTGTCTGGTGGAGAGAGGATTGAGAGTGTTCTATGTACTCGGCTGTGTAATACGTTTAGCTATTACAATCCAGGACAATGGGTCTTCCTGGAGGCACCTCAAAGGGGATACTCCATTTCTCTGGTTCTTGGTGAATTTTAGGTAGAAGATAAAATCTCCTAGGCCTTGGAGGTGTCTCACCCATAAGGTAGTCTTTCTGTTCCCCACTAATCACTCTCTTCAAACACATTTCCTCTAGGATCTCCCTCACTTCCTGGACCGTGTGGCTATAGATGGGCTGCTCCAAAGGACGATAATGCTCCCTCACTGCTAACTGTCTCGGTCCCTCTATCAAGAATCACCGTTGCGTTTCCCTTGTCTGCAGGTTTTATTACAATCTTTCTGTTTGTTTGCATCTTTTTTCTCTCCGAGGTGTTAAATGAAGTGCTTCTTTATGTCCACAATCTAATTGTTTATATGCATAATAATCAGCTGTTATTATATTGTTTATTTCATTAGGGAGACTGGAAAGTGCCGGTGAACAGTCTGAGTTTCGGGTGAATGGAATCTTTTTATTTAGTTTTTTTTAACCTTCAAAATATGTTTCTAGCTTCAGTCTACGGTGATAATCTTGTAGATCCTTCAGCAGCTCTATTCTGTGTTTTAAAACCTAGTGGGGTGGGAATAAATGATAGACCTCTAGAAAGCACCAAACTTTGAGTCTGGCTCAGTGTCACTGTCTTAGAGAGGTTTACTATTCATTTACTTTGCCCCCCTATGGGGTTGTGCTTGATTGGCAGTTTAAAGCCTCCATCCAGTGTGAGAGCATGGCATTTGCTGTGACTGGTCTCCAGTGGACACAGTCCATCTCTACGTCAAACCTGGTGGATGGTAAGGCCGGCACAGAGTTCAGATGTTTTTTAATGTACGCATTGATATGTTCCAGACTGTTCTGTTCCCCCAGTGGTAAACACCTCGAGAAGTTGATGATCGGGAAAAGGAACTCCGTTCTGGGTAATCTTTTTCTTGCTGCTCTATATGTTTTTTGCCAGTTCAGCGACCCCTGTTAGTTTGTATCTCTGACTCCTGTTGTTTAAGCCAAAGGCCAAGATCATTTTCTCAGGCTCTACTGTTATGATGGCTTTCTCTATCAGGTGGCCCGCATGGTGTAATTTGGCTCCCGGATAGCTTTCTATCTGCAGCTCCGAACAATCAAACGCGGGGAACCTGAATGGGTTGGAATCACCGATAATCACACATTTTTTCTGTACATTTAAATTCCAATCTGACAATTTCCTATCTGTGTTTATGTGTCTGACCGGTCTGCCTGTCGGGCTCAATGGGGGTTCTTTATTTAGTGGTGATGGTGGTCTCGGTTCAGATGGAGGCATCTCCGGTGCCCTGCGCTGCGCGATATACAAAGGTCTCAGTGAGATTTTTTTCCGGCTGGCCCATTGTACTGTGTGGTGTCTCTGATGTTTTGTGTGACGCGATATATAGGGGTCTCAGTGGATTTTTTTCTAACTGCACCATTTTACGGTTCGGTGTTTCATCCGATCTGGGTTGATTTGTTTGTGTCTGTTGTTCCCCTTCAACGGTCTTATTTTCTTGTATTTTCTCTATTTCTAGAACTGCAATGGGGCTGGAGTGCGCTGTAATATGTCTCAGAAACTCAGTGAGTGGAGAGGGTGGTTTGACTGGTTCCTCAGAGTGGTATGAGGAGAAGAGAATGTCGCTTGACTGCGGTGATTGAGCGGCCCGTAGGTGCTCAGAGTCACTGTCCCCAATTGGGACTTGGAATGAATTTAATGGGGCGTCATCCTCGAGTGCTAGCAGCTCCGCTACATTTGTAGCAGAGACTTCTGCTGCAGGAGGAGATGGGTTCACCCGTGGAGGCACATCCTCGAAGGACAGCAGCTCCCCTATTTTTGTAGGAGAGACTTCTGCTGCCTGAGGTGAGTTCTGTACCGGAGTGTCGGGGTGTCGTGTGCAGTGTCGCAGTTTCTCTGTCTTTCTGACCCCTCTGTTCTAATGGGAGGAGCTCTCCTGCTTGTTTAGGCTGGAGGGCCTCTTGGAGGTCAATCGGAGGAGCATCCTCCTCAAACGACCAATCCCTTCTAACTGGAAGGGCTGCTAATAAACTGGGTAAGGTCTGTACCTCGATGTGCTGTACCCCTATTTTTGGTCGAACTATTGGTGATGCGTGACTGGGACCCGCTGTTTGTGATGTAGACACGTGACCCCTCGATGCTGCCACTTCAGCATAGGTACGTGTCGTGCTCGCCCCCAGTGCCCTTACACCAGCAGCTGACCTCCCATTGGTCACTTCATTCGTGACCTCACCTGTCGTTTCGGCCGCAATCAAGGCCTCTGCCTGTTCTATTGTTTCCTTTGTCATTCTCACCCCGAAATTCTTGTTACCCCACTTTACAGCCGTCTCAAAGGCCTCTGGCCAGTCTGTTTGATCTGTTTGCTTTCTCACATTGTCCATTTCCTGTTCAATAAGTGTCTCATAATGCTCTTCCAGAATGAGCTGGGTGGTGAATGCCCAGTTTCTGGCATTCCCATCCAGCATCTGAGTGACTGGTTCATTGGGCGAGGCTGGTTTGACCGTTTGGGTGAGTAACTGAGTGAGCCTCGAGAATGTGATGGGTTGGTTATCCTGTACTTTTGTGGTGACCTTACTCAGATGGTGTATTAGTCTGATCACGTCGTAAAATAGTCGGATTTTGTTTTTGAGTTGTGGTGGTGCTGGTGTGAACTCTGTCTCTCGTGCTCCCTGTGTCCTATTGAATCCTCCCCCTGCTCTGCCTTTCTCTTTTGGGAAGTGGCGGAAACCTCTGTCTCTCTCTTGTGGGAAGTAATTGGAACTACCATCCCTGTGTCTGTTATTCAAGCCCTGTTGTGTTTTTTTGTACCTAGGGACTGAGACATTCCGGGGATCTCTATCTAGATTAAAAAATGAGACCCTTTGGTTTCTCTGGTTCGTGGTGTTGTTCATGAAGGCATTGTATGGAGGTCTTCTATTTTGAAAATTCTGGTAGGATGGTGTTCTGTTTGCTCTGTACAAACTCTCCTGTGGTCTAGGAATTCTGTTCTCATCCTGAGTCACATGTTCCCGAAAATACTCATGTTGTGCATGTTCCCCTTCAAACCTTTGAGTATTTTCTTCTGTTTAATTCTCTCATTCTGTTTTCTTTTGTTTACAGTGGGCGACCTGTATGGGCCGGACACCAGTGATGCGCGGGTTGATCCAAAATGAGCGGGTGCCCGCGGCCACCCGCGGTTACCCGCGGTTACGAGTCATCCAAAAATATTTTTAATGATATTCGGGTCACGGTCGGTCGGATCGTCAATAAATCCTTATTTACCTTTTGAATGTTGAGCGTTATTAACTTTTGAATAAATGCTGGCGCGGGACAAAATGCCCGATTTCCCAAAACGTTGAACTGAGCAATGCCATTGTACCATTTTAATAGGCTACTTTTAAACGCATTTAAAGTCAGTTTTATGTATTTTCTGAGAGGGGGCGGGATTTTTGTTGGGAAAGTCGGGGGAGAGACGCACACTTCGATTAGACTGGATAAACACATGCAGCATCTTAATTGTTAAGAAAATTAAAAGAAATAAATGAATAGCCTAAATCAAGCCTGTATTACATAACACTAGGCTGTCATACAGCAGAAAAAGAACAGTTTGCGCTCCTAAGGGCTTTCACACTTTTCCAAATGTTTTCCAAATGTGGGCTGATGAATTCTTCAAGCCGGGTCGAAACATAAACATCGCGTTCATCAATAATATGCATCTGGAGCTGAAATGGAAAATGATGGGCCGCCTCAAGAACTGCCTGCTCTCGCCGCTGCACCTCTGAGCACCACGCCAGGGCCTGAAACATTTTCTCAATGGCCCAATGAGCTACGATGAGCATTTACTACTTTTAAAAAATGCGGGTCAGGAAGCGGGTCGGGTACAATATTTTCTTCTTTTTTTTTGCGGTCCGAGTTGCGGGCGGGTTAGTTGAAAACGTTGGTCGGGTGCGGGTTGTTTATACATAAACCCGCGCATCACTGCCGGACACCACCCGCCGACGGAAACGGCCATTGGGAAATCTGTCTGGACTTCCCCTGTTGCCAGACCGTTCGTTGTGGAACACGGTAGAGTTATATGAAGATCCAGGCCTGGATGCTTCAAACATGTTCCTACTAAGATCTTTTCTATCGTTATAATAATCATTGTTGGTCTCTCTATCTTTTCTTCTATACATTTCTCTTCCTCTAGGACCGGCTGGTCTCTGAGGGTATGAACGTGTTCTCCTGTCATATGGTCTGTTTGGGGGCCTATACCTCGGCCCGGGAGACGCTCTTCGTCTCTGTCTCCCTCTGTACGTGTCCATCTAACTAGCCCTGTCTTTTTACACTAACTCAAACTAACTATGTACGGAGAAAATAAATGAAAAACAGTTTTTTTGGTCTTTTTTGGATTTTTTGTGGGTTTTTTTGTTTTTTACTTTTTTTTTGGAATATGAAAAATGAAACTAATATTAAATTGAAAAATAAAGATCAAAAAATAAAAGTGATTGTATTAAAACTTAAAATAAAGAATCAAAAGAATTTAAAATAACTAAAGCCCAGTCGACGTTTCGGCACCCCTCTATCAAGATTCACCGTTGCGTTTCCCTTGTCTGCAGGTTTTATTACAATCTTTCTGTTTGTTTGCATCTCTTTTCTCTCCGAGGTGTTAAATGAAGTGCTTCTTTATGTCCCCAATCTAATTGTTTATATGCATAATAATCAGCTGTTATTATATTGTTTATTTCATTAGGGAGACTGGAAAGTGCCGGTGAACAGTCTGAGTTTCGGGTGAATGGAATCTTTTTCTTTTGTTTTTTTTTACCTTCAAAATATGTTTCTAGCTTCAGTCTACGGTGATAATCTTGTAGATCTTTAAGCAGCTCTATTCTGTGTTTTAAAACCTAGTGGGGTGGGAATAAATGATAGACCTCTAGAAAGCACCAAACTTTGAGTCTGGCTCAGTGTCACTGTCTTAGAGAGGTTTACTATTCATTTACTTTGCCCCCCTATGGGGTTGTGCTTGATTGGCAGTTTAAAGCCTCCATCCAGTGTGAGAGCATGGCATTTGCTGTGACTGGTCTCCAGTGGACACACTATCCACCAGGTTTCACGTTGAGATGGGTTAGGGTTAGGCTAGGTTTAAGGAAGGATCCAGGACGCTAGCCGATCCGCCACCAGGACGAATCCCCACGACGGACCAGCCGACAAACGGTTGTGCACGGTCCAATGTGTTCTGTCCGCCACCCAACAAATACATTGAATTAAAAATAAAAACCCTCCTGTCTGAGAAAGCCAACACGATTCTGTTAGAAAGCCAACATCGGCCTGAACACGCCTTCAAAACATTAAATAAAATTATGCCCGGGTTGTAGTGACGTGGGCTGCGTCAACAAGGGTTACTACCACACTGAGGGGTAGATTTAGTGCAGCATTTCGGTGAGGGACTAGCATCCTTGTTAGGGTTTACGAACTTCCAATCAACAGGTCCCTGAGGACCTGAGGACTGTTATGCACTGTCCATCCGTTCCGCTGACTGCTTTGAAATAGTGTGGGATCAGGATTGGCCCATCACCGACTCTCCTGTTGCTCTATAAGTCTTTTTATGGATGAATTTATTCATTTATTTGTTTATTTGTATATGCATGTATTAATCAATCCATTTATTTGTTTGTGTATATAGGGTTAGGGGAATGAGGAAGTCCAAGAAGCAGATGAACCATCGCAAGGAAAACCCCCACGATGGACAAACTATGACTGGTTGTGCACTGTCCTATGCGTTCTGGCCGCCACCTTTTAAATACCTTTTTATTGAGAAAGCCAACGCTGTTCTAGACACTCTGACAGCACTTTAGGGTTAGGGTTAGGGTTAGAGTAGGGTTAGGGGAATGAAGAAGTCCAAAGTGTGACGCCCCAGAGGGGAGCCACAAGTGGTTGTGCACTGTCCATCCGCCTACTGACCACTAAAGGGGGTCGTCGAAGAGCAAGAACCATCCCCGTCAACTCTATCTACGAGTGTTTTTATGTATTTATATATTTATTTGTATTTTTCAAAAGGGAGAGAGTAAGAGAAAAGGAAAGTGTAAGCCGGGGAGAACTCATATCAGATGTTATAGAAACAAAGAGTCTGTGGTGAGTGCTTTCAAAGGTATACTAAGGGACAAGGCTATTTTGGCCTGGGGTAAACTAACTAAGGCTGTTTTGGCCCTGGGTAAACTAACTAAGGCTATTTTAGCCCGGGGTAAAATGACCAGGGCTATTTTGGCCTGGGGTAGAGTAACCAGGGCTATTTTTGCCCGGGGTAGAGTGGGCAGGGCTCTACACCCAGGGGGTGAAATGCCCAGGGTTCTTTGGGTAGGGGTTAGGGTGGGTGAAAGTGTTTGTTCCTATGAGTATACGTCCCCAACGACTGACGGGTAGGGTTAGGGGCATGTTGTGTGTCACCTTAGTCCCTTGAAAGCATTCACCGTGTGTCCTACCTAAAGGAGAAAGACAGACTCTAAGGGAGAGAGAAGAAGAATTTCTTAAGTGGGCTATTGAGTTATTTTGTCTCATTTAAACCTCTGGGGTGCAGTGTGTCCAGGCGTGCAATCCACTGGCTCTCAGCTCTAAGCAGTTCCTGTAAAGACCACCGTGGATTGGCCTGTAAACACGTAACTCTCAAAGATTGAAGGCCATGTTAGCACCAGAAAAAGTTAAGAAATGTTGTGCCATGTATCTCCTTTTAATGATCTTGTGCATGATGTTATGTGCATGTTGGTATGCTCTCATTTTTAACTCGTTTTTCGTTTGGCCCACATATTGACGGTTACATTTGAGACAAAATATCACGTACACACAATTTGAAGTCTAATGGGACAGAGAAGCATACAGTTTGAAAATACGTTAGTTAAATCTGCTCTTAATCCACCTGCGTGGGACAATACTTACAACCGCCAACCCGGCCACTTGGTACCACTGCCCGTAGTTTACTTTGGACTAAAATATCCAGAAAATTCTTGTTTCTTCTGTACGCAGCAATTGGTTTGTGGTTTTGTAAGTATTTGGTGGATGAGAGAAACTTTTCAAAGTTTGATTTAACCGCCGAGTTTAACTGTTTGCTCTCACTTGAGAAATGTGACACCAAGGGGATAATTTTGTCCTTTGAAGTCATATCTACTAAGGGTACCATCTTGGGTCTGTCAAAGATTTTGAATATTTTCCTGAGAAATGTACGACTGTATCCACGTTGTCTAAGAGATAGACTTAAGGTTTTCCATGCTTCAAGAAACAAAGAGTTCTCAGTACATATTCTCTTGAATCTAAATAGTTGTGATTTTACTATCCCCTTGAATGTATGTTTGGGATGAAAACTGTGTTTGTGTAATAAAGAATGCGTGTCTGTTTCTTTGAAGTATACCTTAAAGTCTAACCTACCCGTGGAGGAAAATTTTGGGCCCTTGTATGATACGACATCAAGAAAGTTAACCTTATTGGAGTTTATAATGTATTTTATTTTGATAGATGCTTGGTGTGTGTTCAAGTGATTGGTGAAAGTAACAAAATTGTCCTTTAAATGGGTCCAGACGCCCCAGATGTCATCGAGAAATCTATAATAAGCAAACGTTTTTTTAAGGGACGTATTAAGTTCCGATTCTTCCCAGTCTGCCATGAAGATATTGGCATAAGATGGGGCGAACTTTTTACCCATGGCCAGAGAATGTCTAATATGGCGAGAAGTTTCACTCTCACTACACTTCCGGCTTCTGGACTGGTTGCAGTTCCTCTCTGATTCCATATGAGGGCGCTCACAAGACGAGTGCAGAATGAATGGAGGTCAATGGCGGTATACCCCTCAAAATCCACTTTTCTCAGGATATAATTTTTTGTCTAGTAATTTGAATGTTGTATTCGAAAGGAGATGCAAAGAAATTACACATTGCTGGGTGTTAGATTTTTTAGAGTCACTTATTTGCTTTAAAAAGTCTTTTAAAATGTCAATGACGTCATACACATTGTACGACCAGAGATACTGTTTTACGGCAATCCTTCAGTCACTTTGGTGCTTTCAGAGATTGTCTATGGTGCGTTCCAGAGCCGTTGAAAATTTAATTATTTAACTTTAACAGCTCTGGTGCTTTCGTGCTCTGCACTTTCCTTTCTCTCGAGGCATCGACAACACAGCTGACACAGGTAAATACACGTGCTAGAAGAGTTTTTGTTTTGTTGTTTTGAAAGACCACGCCGAAAACACAATGGTCGTTGGATGTTTGGCGACGTAACGTTAGCTGGCTATCAGTTATCCATCAGCTGGCTGTCAGGCCATATTAGCTTACTAGCTATCAGCTATTAATGGTCGTAGGCTGTCAGCTAGCCATCCGCTGGCTAACAACCCTTATTATACATTTTGCTATCAGCTATGTATCTAACGTTAGTCGATACACGATGGCGAATTCAGCCACTGAAGATTAGTGAGTGAAAGCAGAGAATGTGGTGAAAGTGTGGAAAAAGAAAAGACCGCACACATGATGGATGATATTACACATGTATTATACGTGTAAAGCTTGTGGAACAAACACCAGAATTTCATGAACTACTATTACTAGTATATATATATATATATATATATATATATATATATATATATATATATATATATATATATATATATATATATATATATATAGGTATTATAATTATAAGTAGTATAACTACTGAACATTTAAAGATTTAAACGACCTATGATGTAAATGTAGACAGTTTCCTGTCAGCTGTTAATTTGTTGTAGCTCAGAGCCCTGTTTCTCTGTCTAATTTCAGCACCCAGCCTGCACATCACAAATTTCTTGATGGAGATCGATTGTATGAGGCTGGCATGTTCAGGATGGGTGCTGAGGAGGCTATTGAAAGCTCCAAGATTCTCTAGAGTCATCTCCAAATTGTTGGTGATGTTGGAGTGAGGCCAGAAACTGTTGATGCTTCTTGCGAACTCCCCCTCCAACAGCTGGATGGCCTCAAAATACTCATCTGACGGCCTCGTAGAAAAAGTTCATATTGTAATTGTTCATTTAATGTTGATTTAATTGTAATATTGTAGTGTAGAAAAGGTTCATATTGTTGTCATAATGTTAAGACACCCCTCCCACTATCCCAACACACACACACCACCCACCCCTTCATCCTTTAGGTTAGTTGTAGTTTAGTTAGTAGTAATGTATTTAATGTTCATATTTTCATTTTTAGTTACCCCCCTCACCCCTCCACACACATATCTACATCAGAATTGTATTATTTATTTATTTTAATTATGAGAATAAAAATGTCCTTTCCAGTCTCTCACCCCTGTCTTCCTTCACAATTTCCCTCCCTTGTCTCTGCACCCCTGAATCTGTCATACTTTTCATATGTTGTTCTATTTAATAAATCATCAAATCACCTCTTATTGCAATGTTCAACATCTGATAAAAATAAATCATTGAGAAAACATTTTTGTTCAGGATTAAATGATATGGTGTATACTTCCATTTATGCAAGGTCATTAAGCCACAGCATTGGGTAACTCCTAAAAAACCCATTCAGTCTGTGATTCAGTAAAATAGTTAAAATTCAGTCTGTGATTCAGTAAAATAGTTAAAATATTAACAAAACAATTTGTATGTAGCAATCGAGTAAGGGAAGAGTCCCCCTCCTAACAACACGTATCGTTACGATCTGTGGTAGCCCGCGCAACCTGGCCGATTTTGGACATTAGCCAACTTGGCATTTGGCCAACTTTCCCTCCCACATGAACCTCCGTAAATTCAGGTAAGTTTTGACAATTAACACGGGTTACCTTTTTTCGTCCTTGGGAAATGAGAAATAGGACAACCCTTGCCCACTATTAGAACAATTTATCATTGCACACCTGCGAGGCATTTTTTCCTTATTCAATTTTTATTGATATCAGAGAATGATATTTAGCACTATTGAGCGGGACATTTTTTTTTTTTTTTTTTTAAGGTGGCAATACTATACCATATGTATACTGTATTTCTTAACACAAGAATAACACAACAAGTACCCAAATTCAATTTATTTTCCGTGTAAATTTCACAGTACATGCATAACAATAGGCAGATAAAAGTGCCAGCAACCAAAAAAAAGTTGCTGAGTTGAAAAGAAAAACTTGGGCGAAAAAGTCCGCCTTAACATTCTGATCCCGCTGATTCTGATTCGGATGCCATCAAGCGGTATCTCTGGTCGTAATCAGTCCTTCACTGACCAATCAGCGTTCATTAGCAGAATGCTAGCGTGTTATGGGCAACAACAACTCAACCTGTAAGAAATCGAAAGGACATAAGTACTCGTTCAATCAACTTTCGACCTAAAACCCATGTTGAACTTGCAAAATCTACAATCAGATCTCAGATTTCTCAACGGCAATCGGGTGAAAGAGACAAATTTAGCCGTCTAGCCCCATTGACTCCCATTCATTTTGCACTCAAGACGATCGCCCCCAGTGGAACTCTGGTGGTACTACAACCAAAATTCGGTACAATAGGGCTTAATAGGGAGTGGGCAGGCTCTCCGTAGACGGGCTCTGCCATGGCTGTTCCCTTTATTTGTAAATGAAATTTATTATCAAATTCAAAATCATTTTTTGTTAAGTTTATTTCTAATAATTTTAAGATGTATTCATCTGGTCTGTTGTCATCTGGAAAAAAGCCATGGTAAAATTTAACTGTTTCCAGTCCAGGGTTTCAATGTTTGTGTATAAACTATCTATATCGATCGTAAAAAGAAAAGAACTCTGGGGAATTTTAAGCTGTCCAATTTTATGAATGAAATCATATGTATCTTTAAGATAGCTGGGGTGTCTGGTCGAAAGGGGGTTACAGTTTTCTATATATTCTGCCGTGTAGTAGGTTTCACTGTTGCAGTTGGACACGATGGGTCTTCCGGGTGGGACTTGAAAAGGGACACTCCATTTTTCAGGTTCCTTATGGATCTTTGGCAGGAGATAAAATCTCCTTGGTCTGGGAGTGTCACCAAGGAGATACTCCTTTTGTGCCCCACTGATAATTTTTTCTGAACACATATCTTCTAAAATATCTTTAATTTCACTCATTGTCTGGATATACATGGGTTTCTCTAATGGCGATAATGCTCTGTCACTGCTAGTTGTCTCTGTCCCTCTGTAATATACTGGTCTCTATCTAATATAACGGTCGCATTCCCCTTATCCGCCGGCTTTATAACTATATTTCTATTATTTTTTCTCCTCTGGAGTTAAATTGGTTAAATTGGAGTTTTGAAAAAGCATAATTATCCGCTCTAATGATTTTTGTTATTTCTTTTGGCAGACTGGATAAAGGAGGTGTCCAGTCCAACCCCCTGGTGAAGGGAATTCTCTTTTTTTGTTTTTTCTTTCCCTCAAAGAAGGTTTCTAATTTCAATCTGCGATGATACTCTTGTAAATCTTTACGTTATTCTAGTTTCTGTGTTTTGAAGTCATGCGGAGTGGGGATATACGAGAGACCTCTGGACAATACTGAATTTTGTTCCGGACTGAGAAGAAAATATTTTGAGAGATTGATTATTAATTTATTATGGTCCCCTGTGGGGTTACAAAAGCCTAGCAGTTTAACGCTTTCCTCCAATGAGACAAAATGGCCCTGGATGTAGCTGGTTTCCAGTGTATGCCGTCTAGCTCAACCTGGAACTGCGAGGACGGGATGGCCGTAATAAAATTCAGGTGGTTCTTGATGTACGTCCTTTCTCAATTAGATGTTCAGCGTGATGGAACTTGGCCCCTGGGTAGCACTAAATTTGTAACTCTGGGCTATTGAACGTGGGGAATTTTGACAGATTGAAATCGCCTATGATCACACATTTTTTTTCTGATGGTCAGATTCCAATCTGTCAATTTCTTCACTGTGTTGATGTGTCTAACTGTTCTGCCCAGTGGACTAGATTGAACGGAGGTAGTAGTCTGCTCTTTTTCCGCAGCCAGTGGCGGCACCAATAGAGGTAGCTCAGATTGTTGAACCCCGGTCTCCACCCTCATGGTGGTAAAAAGAGGTCTGAGAGGGATTCTTTCTCCTTCTACTATTGGTGAAAAATGGCACACTATTGAAAATTCCTCCCCTCTTTTCTGGTGCTATCACAGGGGTTGAAGATGGTGGACTCAGTCTTAGAAATTCTGAAAGAGGAGACAGTGGCCTCTGTGGTTCCTCCGAGTGATGAGAAGAGAACAGCTCCAGACTCGAGTGTAGGGACTGTGCAGCCGGGAGATGTTCTGAGCTATTCTCACTATTATGCATACTGCGTGGGACTTGAAACGACTCCATTGGTGCCTCGTCCTCAAAGGACAAAAGATCTCCTACCTCTGTTGGTGGTTGAGGGGGATGTGGAGGCACCTCTGGAGGAGTATCAGAGTGTCGCATTTGATGTTTAAGTTTCTCAATCCTTTTTCCTGGTCTTTGTTCTAACGGGGAGAGCTCTGGAGCCTGTATAGGCTGAAAGATATTCTGCTGGTCAGTTGGAGGTTCTTCCTCTTCAAGAGACCATTCTCTTCTGGCCAGAGAGGGACTCCCAGTTTCATTTCCTCTATCCAATAAATGTGGAGAGGTTTGAATTTCGATATGTTGGACACTAGTCCTGGGACGCACTACTGGTAATATTTGAAGGGAGCTTGCTGCGCGTGAGGTGGCAGCTCCTTCCTGTGACGATGCCACCTCCGGTAGGTGCGTGTGGTTGGTCGATTGGCAACGACCCTCTCGGTAGCCACCACTTCAATGACTACCTGGTCGTCACCAATCTCGTTCCTCCCAGACGCACCTACGTTCACTCGAGTCTCAATTTCATTGGACACCCCCCTGGTCTCATTGGTCATTGCCGTGATCAAGGCCTCCGCCTGTTCCACGGTCTCATTTGTCAGCCTGGGACCGAAGTTCTTATCAGCCCAATGGACTGCCACTTCGAATGCTTCCGGCCATTCTGTCTGATTGTTTGCGCTCGAACCTTTTCCATAATTTCCCCAAAGAGCGCCAGTCTTGAAAGTATTCACTCTCTTCGTACTGATCATTTACAGTTCTAGTAGCTCTACCTCTATTTTGTCCCTTTTTTCTTTTTCGTTTCCCTTGTCTAGTAGTGAGAGACCTATCTGGGTCTGCTATCACTCTATGTTGAACACTATTGTTAGGAGGTCTGTATGGACCTGCAACTAACTCAAAATGTTCTGTGCCGGATAGGGGGCTGATGGGAAGGCCCAGGCCTGGGGTCCTTCAAAGTATGGTCTACGTTCAGTAGACCAATTATTTCCCCTATCTCTGAGAGAATTATTTTCATAGCCAGCCGGCTCATAAAAGGGTTGATATGTGTAAACCTCACGTGAACGTTCCGGATTGTTTAAAAATCTAATCCGAGTTCGTGGGGTCTCCCTTTGTCTTTGTCTACTTCTATGTTCACTCATACTTTATTTTAAAACAATATTAATAATTTTTTAATCAAAACAGAGGTAAACAATCAAAATAAAGACTTTTTTGGGTCTTTTTTTATCTTTTTTATATACAAAAATGAAATAAAAAAATAAATCAAAAGTGAATTAAATCAAGATCAGAAAAAAACGTATACAATAAAGATCAAGAAATAAAAACAAAGCAAAAACAGCAAACTCAAGTCCTGTCGACGTTTCGACACATAAAGTATCTTTTTCATTTAATTTATTTATTTATTTATTTATTTAAACAGGGACAGTGTAAAATATACATTAAACCTTAAAAAGGAGAGATGCATTTTACCAGGTTGTAGCACTTGTGCTAATTTACATCTGCAGTCCCTGGACAGGCTGATGTAAACAAATCAAGTTAATAAAACATTTATCCCAGAACAACATTAAAATAATCAAACCCTACATTCATTCTACAACATACATATACAAATACACTCTCAACTACACATCAATTACTAAACATTATGTGAACATGTTTGGTGTGAAAGAAGCCATTTTTTGACCCGATGTGAAAAAGTGTTAAAATTCACACATGTGATTATCTCTGTTGGCAAATTATTCCACTGTCTGATGGCTACGCTTGAAAAAGTGCTGTTTTACAGGAAAGACTTGAGAAATTTTGTAGCAAAAAGTAAGGGAAATGAAAGTTTTTTTCGATAGAAATATACTGAATCACCAAGGACGTTCTCCGTGTCGTGTCAGCTCCGAGTCTGAAGTGCAGTGTGTGTCCCCGCACCTCAGACGCACTCTCTAATACAGGAGATGCTGAAGGGGCGTGGCCACCCTAAAAGGCTTAAAATAAAAAAATACATTTTAAGTTTTTAAATCGGCGGAAATTTAAAGAATATGTTCTTTAACATGTTCCTGACAGGACTGGGTACTAGAAACCATGTTTGATGTGAGAAAAGTCTGTTTAAAAGTAACTGCGTCACACCCTCATACTTCAATAATACAGTGGTAGGATGGAGAGTACTATTTTTACCTCAGAACTTCGAATGTTAAAGAAAAAATTAAGATAATCATTACTGAAAGTGAAGAAATTCATAAATTCTTGTTCCTAAGATGTGAATTCCAATGTCCAACGAATTTAAACTGTTAAAAATAAAATCCAATTCCAAATAAAAGTAATAATACCTGTGCCACTTATATATATCCTGTGCCATCATATATATATATCTCCTCTTTTCTCTCTCCTTCTGTAATCCAAAGCATGAATGAAACGTATTTATTTGTTTTTATCTGCTCATCACCCACTCGGTGTGTACAAAATATTTACAGCGACCCACACGGCCCTGTGGTCTGGGAGAATTCAATTTGCTTTGGATGAGCATGTCCTTGAAATTCACATTGGGTTTATACGCTGCAATGGGTCTGTGGTGCTGGAGGAATTTTGAGGGCCCTAAAAATTTAAGAAAATGTTCCTTGATGGCCAGATTGAGGGAGACACATTGGCTGGAAAAGAACGCCGTAAGAGGGATAATCTTGTGTCTATTTTGCATCTCTATAGCGGGTGTTTTTTTCGGCCCATCAAAACTCATTAATATTTTTCTGAGGAAGGATCACCCATAACCACGGTTCCTGAGTGCTTGAAACAGGATGTTTGTGGCCTCGTAAAAGGAGCAGGTTTGTGAGCAAATTCTTTTAAACCTTAATAGTTGTGACTTGATAATCCCCTTAAACGTGTGTTTTGGATGGAAACTTTCTCTGTGTAGTAACGAGTGTGTGTCTGTTTCTTTAAAATAGACTTTAAAGTCTAACTGACCCATTTGATTGAATCCAGGTCCTTTATACGAGACGACATCCAAAAAGTTGACCTCTGACCTGTCCATACTGTATTTAACACTGGTAGACTCCTGGTGTGCATTGAGGTGAGCAATGAAAGCGAGAAAATCATCCACCGAATAAGTCCAAACTCCCCAGATGTCATCTAAAAACCGAAAGTACGCGAACGGTTTCATGGCAGAGGTCGCAAGGGCCGTTTGCTCCAAATCCGCCATGAAAATGTTGGCGTAAGATGGTGCAAACTTCTTCCCCATGGCCGTTCCCTTGACCTGTAGGTAAAATTTCGAGTCGAATTCAAAGTCGTTTTTGGTCAGGTTTATCTCAAGCAGTTTTAAGAGGTGTTCATCCGGTCTACGGGGGTCAGGGTATTTTTCCATGAACATTTTGACTGCTCTAAGGCCTGTGGGGGTGTCAATGTTGGTGTATAGGCTATCAATATCGATAGTAAACAGAAATGAGTTTTGTGGAATTTTAAGTTTGCTTGTTTTGGAGATGAAATCGTAAGTATCTTTCAGGTAGCTTTGATGCCTGGTGGAGAGAGGGTTGAGGAAGTGTTCCAGATACTCGGCCGTGCAGTACGTTTTACTGTTACAATCCGAGACTATTGGCCTGCCGGGTGGAACCTTGAACGGCACGCTCCATTTCTCCGGCTCTTTGTGGATTTTTGGTAACAAGTAAAACCTCCTGGGTCTGGGGTTAATAATTATATTTGGGTTGTCCCTCAGTTCTTTGAAGGCTTTTCTTTCCCCCATGGTAAGATTTGACACCCTGCCGATTCCCCAGTGCAGCTTCTTAAAAGCATAATTATCTGCCCTAATAATTTGGGTTATTTCCTTGGGTAGGCTTGATAATGCAGGTTCCCAGTCCGAGGGGTGGGTGAATGGTACCTTGGTTCTAGGATTCTTTTTACCCTCAAAAAACGTTTCTAACTTAAGTCTGCGGTGGTACGACTGCATGTCCGCTAATAAGTCTTTTTTCTTACAGTCCGACGGGGAGGGGATGAAAGAGAGGCCCTTTTCGAGAACGGAGGTCTGATCCCTTGTTAAAACCAATGAATCGGATAAGTTAACTAAGAGTCTATGGGAACCATCTATTGGGCTGGGAGGTGTTAACAGTTTAAATGATCTGTCCAGTGGGTGAGGAGTGCCTTGGCAGTGGCCGCTTTCCAGTGGACACCATCTTTCTCCACCTGAAAATGTGTTGCTGCCAGAAGGGGAATAGAATTAGTGTTTTTGCAGATGAAATGGTTCGTGTGTTCGACCATGTCTGGTTCGGATCGTGGCAGCGCTCTGGAGAAGTTGATCATTGGAATAAAGACTGTTGTCTGAGGTAAGAGCCTTCTCGCCGTTTTGTAGGCTCTCTGGATCTCCGTAATGGCCTAGCTTTGTATCTCTGTTTCCGGTTATTAATACCGAACGCGAGCACAATTTTCTCCGGTGCCCGAGTCACTTTTTCCAGCAGATTGTTTGGGTGCTGGAACTTGGCTCCAGGGAAACAATCTATCTGGAGCTCTGGGTTGTCATACTGGGGGAACCTAGACAGGTTTGAGTCACCGATGATGACTACCTTCTTTTTAATGGTCAGGCTCCAGTCAGTCAGCTTCCTATTTGTGTTAATGTGCCGTAACGGGCGGTTCAAAGAGCTGGGGGGTGGGCTGTTGGTATTTTGTGCTCCGGTTGTGTGTAGCATAACGACTTGGGGTTCTATTATTACTGGTGATGTTTTTTAACGTGTTTCCAGGGACGACATTGTTAAGGTGGAATGACCTTGTTTAGACCAAAACATGGTTAAATATAGTGATAGACATCCATGAAAATTCTGAAAATAAGGATCTATGGCTGAAATATTATATAGAATCATTCTATAAAAATAGTTAAGAGTTAAAGGCATTTATAAATATGTTTTTTTTTTTACGTGTTTCCAGGGACAGCGTCGTTTTAAGGTGGAACGACCTCGTGTTGCCCTGTTTAAACCAAGACATGGTTAAATATAGTGATAGACTTCTATGAAAATTCTAAAAATGAGAATTCAAGACTGAAATATTTTATACAGTCCTTCAATAAAAATAATTGGGGTGAAAAACCTTTAGAAATGTGTTTATCCTATTTTATAAATATCTCTCTTCTAAATTAACCTTTTTTTGAAGATAATAGGGTCAATATGTGTCTCAGATGAAAAAGAAAATGCATATTTTTTCAGGTAAGTGGTGTATATCTGCAAATACAAATAGGATGTGTTCTTTGGGGATAATTTTTGTTATAAAATAATGGTAGTGTATATAATGCATATCACAGGAAATGGAGGACATGATAATTTGTCAACCATCATCGACCAAGGGCCAACCAAAAGCTCAGAGGCGGTGGCACAAGCTTGGTTAGGGGAATGAAGGGTCCAAGATCCAGGGCCCGAAGGCCCTGAAAATGGTTATGCATAGTCCTACTTTCTACTGACCACTAAAGGCAACCCCACGGTCAAAGATAGCCAACAACCACTAAGTGTCCTATCGCCATATCATTGATATGGATATATTATGAGTGTATATAAAATGTATAAGGTCTATCTTTTAATAACATTACAAAAAGAGTGATTTTTATATATATAATATATATCTATATCTAGGTGCTAAACCCACATGTGTTTGATGTTTATTATTACAGGGACCAGGTATGAGGCTGTGACCGGGCTGTCTCAGAGCGGGCTGTGACACAGCGGGTTGACCCGGACACCAGGTAAGAGGGGTAGGTTTAGGCGGGGTGCATGATGTGGGGTTAGCATGATGGAGGGCTAATTGGCCACACCAGGTAAGAGGGGTAGGTTTAGGCGGGGTGCATGATGTTGGGTTAGGGTAAGGTAAGGTTAGGTTAGGTTAGGGTTTACGAAATTCCAATCAACAGGTCCCTAAGGACCTAAACATTTACATTTATGCATTTAGCAGATGCTTTTATCCAAAGCGACTTACAACTTGGGGTACATGAAGCGATAGGTCATGAAGAGTCGAGAAGCCCAATAAGAGCCTGAAATCCTGAGACCGTGTACATTGCTCAGTGTAGCACAGGCTAGAGTGGGGAGGAAAGAAGAAAGAGGAGAGGAAAAGTTTTTTTTTTTTTTTAATGAGGTTAAGTGCTCACGGAAGAGCTGAGTTTTAATTTGACTTTTGAATGATGTCAATGATTCTGCGTTTCGGATGGCGTTGGGAAGATCGTTCCACCAGCTGAGAACGTTGAATGAAAATGTTCTGGAAAGGGATTTTTTCCCCCTCTGTGATGGTACCACAAGCCGTCGTTCCTTTGCTGAGTGAAGGCTTCTGGTGGGGGTGTGGATTTGTAGAATGGAGTCTAAGTAAGCAGGAGCTGAGCACGTGGTGGCTCTGTATGCAAGCGTCAGTGCCTTAAACTTGATGCGAGCAGCGAGTGGTAGCCAGTGCAGGGAGATGAAGAGAGGTGTGACGTGGGTCCTTTTGGGCTCGTTGAAGACAAGACGTGCCGCTGCATTCTGGACCATTCGAAGTGTTTGGATCGCACAAGAGGGGAGTCCAACCAGAAGCGCATTGCAGTAGTCAAGTCTAGAGATAACCAGGGCCTGGACAAGAAGCTGTGTTGCGTGCTCTGTTAGGAACGGTCTAATCTTCCTGATGTTGTGGAGCGCAAACTGGCATGAGCGAGCTGTCTTAGAGATGTGTTCTCTGAAGGACAGCTGGTCATCAAAAGTTACTCCAAGATTTCTGATTGACTTTGATGGGGAAATCACGGATGTACCTAACTGGATGGTGAAGTCATGTTGTATGGTGGGACTGGCGGGGAAGATGAGAAACTCAGTCTTCATCAGGTTGAGCTGCAGGTGATGTTTTCTCATCCATGCAGAGATGTCAGCCAGACAGCTGGAGATTCGTGCAGCTACTGTGGGGTCGTCTGGGTGAAATGAAAGGTCGAGCTGAGTGTCATCAGCATAGCAGTGGTATGAGAAGCCATGTGCATGAATGATGGGTCCCAATGAAGTAGTGTAGATGGAGAAGAGGAGAGGACCTAGCACTGAGCCCTGGGGAACCCCAGTGGTCAGTTGATGTGCTTGGGATTCCTCTCCAGGCAACCTTGAAAGACCTACCTGTGAGATAGGACTCAAACCAAAGGAGTGGAGTCCCTGTGATGCCCAGTGATGAGAGGGTGGACAGAAGAATCTGATGATTGACCGTGTCAAAGGCCGCAGATAGATCGAGCAGGACGAGGACTGATGATTTGGAGTCAGCTTTAGCTATCCGCAGGGCTTCAGTGACCGACAGTAGTGCAGTCTCTGTGGAGTGGCCCTTTTTGAAACCTGACTGGTTGATGTCCAGCTGATTATTCTGTGATAGGGAGGATGAAACCTGGTTGAAAACAACTCGTTCAATAGTTTTTGCTATGAATGGTAGGAGAGAAACAGGTCTGTAGTTATCTATGAGTGATGAGTTTAATGTGGGTTTCTTAAGCAGTGGAGTTACCCGAGCCTGCTTGAATGTGGTAGGGAAGATGCCGGTGCAGAGAGATGTGTTGATGATGTGTGTGAGTGCTGGTAGGAGAGTAGGAGAGATGGCTTGAAGGAGGTGTGAGGGAATGGGATCAAGAGGACAGGTGGTAGGATGGCTAGAGAGGAGAAGTTTAGATACTTCTGTCTCAGTGAGTGTAGAGAATGAGAAGAGAGGATGTTTGGTTGTGGATGTGGCTGAACTAAAGTCCACAGTGCATGTGGGTGAGAACTGACTGCTGATGGTTGTTGTTTTGTTTGTGAAGAATTGTGCAAAATCGTCTGGAGATAGGGAGGTGGTGGGGGAGGGCAGAGGAGAGAGTTAAATGTTCTGAACAGTGTGCGTGAGTTTGAGGTGTTGTTGATCTTGTTTTTGAAGTAAGAAGATTTAGCTGCATGTACTTCATCTGAGAAGGATGAGAGCAGGGACTGATACTTACCTACATCGGATGGGTGGTTAGATTTACGCCATGCTCTCTCTGCTGCCCTGAGAAACGCCCGGTGTTCACGAAACCTGAAGACGGTTATGCACTGTCCATCCGTTCCGCTGACCGCTTTGAAATAGTGTGGGATCAGGATTGGTCCTATCACCGACTCTCCTGTTGATCTATAAGTCTTTTTATGGATGATTTTATTTATTTATTTATTTGTTTATTTGTATATGCATGTATTAATCAATCCATTTATTTATTTGTTTATATATATATATATATATATATATATATATATATATATATATATATATTTTGTTTATTATTATTGTTTTATATATATTTATTTATGTAATTATTTACATTTTTCACCCTTCCTTCATCCACACCATAACACACACTGGACAGAATATCACTCAGCACAAACCACTGTAGATACACACACATTATATACACATTTATTTATCATATAGCATCTATTGTACATCGGATTTCTATTTGTGAACATATTGTATATTATTACTATAGCTTAATGTATACTGTTATTGTTTAATGTATGTTTAGTGTATATTGTTTAAAGTATATGTATATTGTAAGTATGTGTATACTGTTTAAAGCTGTGAGAACTACACTCACATTGTGTAAATTATTTATTGTTTATTGTAGTGTACACTGTGCTGTGAGTAATTGTGTGCGCATCAGATGTTGTAATCTGTTGTTGCTTAAATGTTGTACATGTCATGTCATGACTACTATGATTGCTCGGAACTGCACCTAAGAATTTCACCTACTGTTGCACTTGTGCATATGGTAGAGTGACAATAAAGTGATTTGATTTGATTTGATTTGATTTGATTTGATCCTCCATACCCAATCCAGTGCAAAACTGGAGAAGATCCCAACTCTTGGTGCAATAATGACCCCTAGTGGCAAAAAAAGGTTCCAACACCTCCCAGTAAATGTGCAGGCATGCTCCAAAGGGTCAAGAGGTCAGCCTGTGCCCCATAGGCTGTACAATAAGCCAAGTGGCAAAAACACAGGGGTCAGCCCGTAAAAAATCATCAGATATACATTTATTTAGATAAATAAATTAATTCATGTCCGGGGTACGATAAGGCGGGCTGTTTGAGCTCTGGGCTATTTTATCTCTTTCGGGTAGGGTTAGGGTCCTGTGTGGTGTTGGTCAGTCCAGGGCTATTGTGGGTAGGGTTAGGGGATGGGGAGGGTTCAGGTGTCCAGGGGTCAAATGTCCGGTGGGTTGTGACGGGTAGGTTTTAGGGATGAGGGGTGTTGGTAGGTCCAGGGCTATTGTGGGTAGGGTTAGATGATGGGGAGGGGTCAGATGTCAAGGGGTCCGATGTCCAGGGGGCTGTGATGGGTAGGTTTTAGGGGATGAGAGGTGTCAGTTGTCAAGATTTTGACCACCTCAGTCCACCTGGAAACTCAGGTTTCGTTCAGACCTCTGGGAAAGCGTGTGTCTAAACGCTTGATCCATGAAGCTTCTGCTTTAAGTCGGTCACTGAGAGACCAGGAAGGGTTGGCTTGCAGGCCTGTGACCCTTAAGGTGGACAGACCATGTAGCAGGAAATGTTGTACCACGTGTCTGCGTTTTTCTATTTTATGTATGATGTTGTGTACGTGCTGATATATGCGTACTCTTAATTCGTTTTTGGTCTGACCGACATATTGTTTGTGGCATTGGGTGCAGTATAATAGATTAATGCAGTTGCTGGTTTCATGGGACAGAGATCTGGGAAGCTGAAATACCTTTTTGGAGAATCTACTAACAACCAACTGTGCTGGAGAGTAGTAATTACATTTACCAACACGGCCTTTTGGGGGTGCCGTGTAAATTTTACTCTGCACTAATTTATCCAACAGGTTGGTATTCCTTCTGAATGCTGCTATTGGCTTGTGTTTTTTTAGATAGTTCGTAGATTCTAGGAATTTTTGGAAATTGGCTTTGAGTTCCAGATTCAGTTGTGTGCTTTGTAGCGAGAAATGGGCCACCAAAGGGAGAATTTTGTCTCGAGTGTCTGTGTTTTCCTCAGACGGGGCCTGGGGCCCGTTGAAGGTTTTTAGGATCTTTCTGAGGAAAGAGCGAGAGTATCCCCTTTGTCTCAGGGCCGCAAAGAGAGTTCGGACAGCTGAATGAAAGGAGGCCGGTTGTGTACAGATTCTTTTGAATCTTAGCAATTGGGATTTTATAATGCCTTTGAAAGTGTGCTTAGGATGAAAGCTTTTTTGTGTAATAGTGAATGCGTGTCCGTCTCCTTAAAATAAACTCTGAAATCCAGAAAGCCTGTTTCCAAAAATTCTGGGCCCTTGTAGGAGACCACGTCCAAAAAGTTGACCTCTTTGGAGGTCAAATGTGTATTTAATTTTGATGGATTTTTGGTGTGTGTTCAGATGGTCAGTGAAGGTAACAAAGTCGTACTTAGAGTATGGCCATACTCCCCATATGTCATCTAGAAACCTGTAGTATGCATATGGTTTCTTAGTAGCTGAGGTCAAAGCTGATTGTTCCCAGTCTGCCATAAATATGTTGGCATATGAGGGCGCAAATGTCTTCCCCATTGCAGTCCCTTTAGTCTGCAAATAAAATTTGGAGTCGAATTCAAAGTCATTTCTTGTTAGATTAATCTCTAATGATTTCAGGATATATTGGTCTGGTCTTTTGGGGTCCGGATATTTCTCCATGAACTTTTTTACAGCTTTGAGGCCCACCTCAGTTTCTATGTTTGTATATAAGCTATCTATATCTATGGTGAAGAGAAATGCATCCTTAGGTATTTTGAGTTTTTTAATTTTAGATATGAAATCATAAGTATCCTTAATGTAGCTAGGGTGACGTATAGATATGGGGTTCAGAAAATATTCTATATATTCAGCTGTATAGTAAGTTTCACTATTACAGTCGGATACTATCGGTCTTCCCGGAGGGATTTCTCCAGGAATGCTCAATTTTTCAGGCTCCTTATGGATTTTAGGTAGTAAATAAAATCTTCTGGGCCTGGAGGGGTCTTCTCCTAACATTTTTTCTGTGCCCCACTGATTATCTTTTTTATCAGACATTTAATTTAATATCTCTTCCACCATAGTTCTAGTTTGCGGATATATCGGTTCTTCTAGTGTACAATAGTGTTCCTTCACTGCCAACTGCCTCTGTCCTTCCCAAATATATTGTGTTTTGTCCATAATGATCGTTGCGTTCCCCTTATCAGCAGGTTTTATAATGATATCTTTATTTCTTTGTAATTCTAACAGAGCTTTTCTCTCTTCCCTTGTCAGGTTCTCTGGTGTTTCAAGGCCCCAGTTTAGGTGCCTGTATGCGTAATAATCAGCTCTGATTATCTGCGTGATCTTCTTTGGTAAGCTGGATAAAGCTGGAGTCCAATCTGAAGTTCCAGTCAAGGGAACTTTTTGTTTTTGTGTCTTTTTTCCTTCAAAGAAGGTTTCCAGTTGTATTCTACGGTGATAGGCTTGCATGTCCTTTAACAGCTGAATTTTTTGTGTTTTAACTCCCCTAGGTGTCGGGATAAAAGATAGGCCTTTAAGCAGAACCGCACGCTGTTCTTTGGATAATTTAAATCTCTTTGAGAGATTTACAATTAGTTTATTTTGTTCCTGTTTTGGATTCTGTTGAGCTAGCAGTTTAACTGTGTTCTCCAGTGTTGGAGCATAGCCTTGGCTGTCAGGGCCTTCCAGTGTACCCCATCACTTTCCACTAGAAACTGTTCAATGGGGAGTGGAGGGATATGACTGGTATTTTTCTTTATGTGGTTGTTTAAATGCTCAATCATCATTTGCTCATACAGTGGAAGTGTTCTGGCAAAATTGATGAGCGGGAAGAACACTTCCGTGTTGGGAAGTCTCTTAGCGACAGCCTTGCGGGCCTTTTGCAGTTCCGTGATAGCCGCAATCCTGTACCTCTGTTGTCTGTTATTGAAGCCAGAAGACAGGATGATTTTTTCAGGCTGAACCACGATTGTGGCCTTTTCTATCAGGTTGGCTGCATGTTGGAGTTTGGCCCCCGGAAAGCTGTCGACCTGTAGATCAGGGCAGCTATAAGTCGGCAATCTGGACACGTTGGAGTCTCCTATTTTAACATATTTTTTGTTTAAGGTGAGACTCCAATCTGACATTTTTTTGCCCGTGTTTATATGTCTGGTGGGCCCAGTTGTAGTATCGTCATTGGCAGGGACTGTAATCTGCACATGTGTGACCTGCCTCTCATTAATAGGTGTTAGCCCTACGAGATTTACAGTTGTTTCTAGGTTTCTGTTGTCCTGGCCCTCTGGTGGAGCCGCCCCAGAGTGATCTCCTACGCTATCTTTTCTGCCCAAATTTGTGTAGTGTCTAAGAGGGATTTTTTCAGGTAAGGCCTGTCTGGGCCTTGGTTGAGGAGTGCAGTGTGAGGTGCTGGCTTCACACTGTTCGGGCTCCACTGTGGCTTCTTGTGGAGCATCCGGGCTATGAGGAAGTTCTTCTTCCTCCCCTTCCAGAAACCTGGATAGAGGTGAGAGGCCCTGTATGGCCCTAAGTTTTCAGCGTACAGAGAAAAACTCAGTGAGGATGAATGATCTGAGCCTCTGAAGGCTGATTGTGTTGCAGGTGCCACGGGTGAAGTTTCCCCGTTATTGGGTTCCGTCTCAGAAACACCCGGTTCTTCTTCTAATGCCCCCTCTTGGAGTGGTGAAATATTTATATCAGCGCGTTGTGGCGCTTCACTAGAAATGGTGGGAGCATTATTATGAATCGTTACTGGGACTCTGCGGAGTCCGGTTGTTCTTTGTATTCTCGGGGAAGGAACTGAGGCCTGTATGGGCCTAAGTATGACCTTTGGGTCCAATGGATTGTGTTCTTCCTCCTCCTCATCAAAAGACCAGTCCCCACGCTGTTTAGGCGGGCTCACCGAGGTTCTTAATGTGGGTGATGTTTGGACCTATCTGCTGTACACCTTTTTTGGGGCGCACAGAAACTTGTGGCGGAATCAGAGAAGGAGGGCCCTGAAACACAGTGGGGGGAGAGGTGGAGGGGGTAGCAGGTCTTGTAGCTGCTACTTGGGCATATGTTCGAGGGCTTGATGCTTCCCTGGTGACTGGATTTATCACAGTTTCTTCCTCAAACAGTTCAGCTGTGATAAGAGCTTCCACCTGTTCAACAGTGTCAGTGCTGACTTTTCCCCTATAATTTTTCTCTGTCCAGGTTGAAGCCACCTCAAACGCCTGAGGCCAGTCCGCCTGATCGGTTTGTTCACGGATTTCTTTCATGGAGGATTCAATCAGGGACTCGTAATGTTGTTCTAGGACTAATTGAGTTGTGTATGACCAGTTTTTTGCATTTCCTATCAGTAGCTGATTGACTTGTTCACCTGGGAAGGCCGGTTTGACCATGTTGACCAGTAAGTTGGTCAGTCTCTGAAAGGTGATGGGCTGGTTTTCTTCGATTTGTTACTTTCCCCAGGTGATGAACAAGTCTAATCAGTTGGTACATTAGTTTGATGGTGTTTTTAAGTTTGGGAGGCGCTGGGAAGAAATCCGTGTTCTGATGTGTTGTTCTATTGGTTGTGTTTTTTTTTCTGTGGGTAATTTTGTGTATTTCTATTCTTTTTAGGTCTTTCTGTGTTGAAGGGGAGAACATTTCTACCACGGTAAGATGAAGCTCTGGGGTGTGTGACCTGTCTGGGTCTCTGCTCATCATAGTATTCTTGTTCATTGTGGTATTCGAACTCATTTCTGTACTGAACTGTTCTATTTCTCTGATTGTGATTTGGACCTGAGGCAGATCTGTGTGATTTCTCAACGTAGGAGGGAGGTCTGTGTGGACCAGCCGCCTGATCTGATCGTTGAAAATAGCGCACCTCTCTATTGGGGCGATATGGGTCATTCAGAGAATTGTGTTCGGATCACGTGTGTATCTGTATGGACCACTGGATCCATCATTCATTCTCTGCACACACCCTGTTTTTGGAGGGTATGTGTTTTTAGGACGAAAGGAAAAATTATTATTCCCTCTTGTTCCATAGTTGGGTGTTATATCTCTCTGCCTTGGGCGAGTATATGGTGCAGGTCGCTGTCTTGCTCGTCCCCTAAGGCTTTCCATCATTTAACACACCAACAAAATATCAGAGAATGAGAAATAAACAAGATTTTTTATTTAAAGGACTGAAATAAATGCAGCAAATGGAATGATACAAGTGAAAATAATGGATATAAAGTGAAAATAATGGATTGAGAAATAAAAGAAAAGAAAAAATATTTTTTTAGAGCTCAGTTCAAGCCAAAACGCGTTTCGGTACAATTAGTACCTTCTTCCAATTTTTAAAGAAATACAAGGTATAATATGAAGAAATAATGAATATGATATGGAGAATCAATGAATATAATAGCAATTTGTAGAGAGTCGACCGTCCGTGGCTGTAGTAGATCAGCGAGTGAGCCGCGGAGTGGCCCTTTAAACAACCTGCTCGTGTGGGCGTGGCCTGGTCTGCGTTTAAAGTGTTAAAATAATGGTGCGTTCACACCGGACGCGATTCGCGCGAGTGATTTACATGTTAAGTCAATGCAGAGACGCGAAATGGCATTCTGCGGCGCGATTCGCGCGAATGAGGTGGCGAGATTCGCGCGATTAAGGCGGCGAGAAGGACGCGACTTGAGCGCTTTGAACGCGCGATTCGCGCGAATCGCTCAAGTTGAAAAATCTGAACTTTGGCGGAAATTCGCGCCGCGTTGACCAATCACAAGCTTGCTCTAGTAGTGACGCATTTACAAGCGGAGGCAGAAATCCGAACAACAATGGAGGATAAGATAATCGTGGCTGTGTGTGGGTACCCGGAGCTGTACGATACGTCCTCCTATCATTACAGGAACAGAAATAAAAAGGATCTTGCTTGGAAGAAAGTGAGTGAGGAGGTCGGACAGTCTGGTAAGTTGTAAAAAAACGTCCTTTACTCAATTTGAGCTATACATCGAGACTACAAGCTAGATAAAGCAGTCACATTCGCTGTACTTTACAAATACTTTCCCGCTGAGTTGATTTGCTTTATTCAGATGAATTGTGCAGAAAGAGGTGGAAGGGTCTCAGGGATATATAATTGAAGGAGAGGAGAAAAGAGATGGATAAGAGGAGTGGGTCAGCAGCAGGGTCAGGAAAAAAGTGGAAGTACTCTGCGGTCCTGTCTTTCCTCGACCCCTTCGTCTCCCCACGGGAGACAAGTGGAAATATGGAGAGGGGGGATGAGGAGAATCAGGCCGCAGGGTACGACCACCCTGATGAGAACCAGGGCGAGACAGCAGCAGCAGCAGCAGCAGGGTACTCAGAGACAGGTGTGTTGACAAGTGAAGCAACACAGCAGGGCATATATGTTGTTGTATTTTTATGATGAAAAGTCTAAAAAAAAAAATTCTCTAACTCGTGTAACGTGCAATGTGTGTAATGTTGTAAAATATATTTAATATTTGTCATAACAGAGATGGGCTCTTTTGATGGCAGTGAGGCTGGGTCCCCTCTGCCAGAACCTGCTGCTGCTGCTGCTTCTTCCCCTGCTGGCCCTTCAGCATCTGCTGCTGTACCCACAGGTGTGTACAGGCAATAATGACCATGTTTAGATGCATATTCTATCTACTGTAAGCACTCGTAGTTTAATCCTTTTCTGGGGATGCATAATTTTAGGAGAATCTGTGACAGATAAAATATATGGCATTAAAAAATTGTGTGTTTATAAATATGTGTATATTATATCTACTGTAATCACCCGTAGTTCTATCATTTTCTGCCTTCTCAATGTACAAAATGTTATCATTTGATACAGTGCCACCAAGAGGAAGAGCCCAGAGAAGGCGCAGGGAGCAGCCTTCAGAGGTGGAGCGGCAGCTCCTGGAAGCCCTCAGGACCCGTCCTGTGGCTCCAGCGCCGCCTCCACGCTCAGAGGATGAGCTCTTCCTATTAAGTCTGGTCCCTTCCCTGCAGAGGTTACCGCCTCAGACGAAAGATTTTGTCAAATTTCAAATTCATAAATTAATTTATGAAAGCAGCACAGTTCTGCTTAATTTGGAACATTTGGAACCCACTCAGTAATTTTTAAGAGGCAGAAATCTCTGCAGGGAATGAACCAGACATTCTCTCCTTTCTCCTCTCCTTCACTTTGTCCCTCACTCTTCCCTCTTCCAAGCAAGATCCTTTTTATTCCTGCATGTTAATTGTAAATAGTTTTAAATGTTCTTTGTATATTTTTTTAATATATTGTTTATTTTATTTGATTAATTTTGTATAAATAAATTTTTTATATAATGAACAAAGGTTTTGGGATGTTACTTTGTGCACAACATAGTAAATCATAATGTATAGTTGTTACATAAATATTATTTCTATGTTTAGACTAGAATACGTAAAGGCAAACATTTGTACATTAATTCTAATTATATCCTATTGCAAATACACTCACAATAGTATAGTAAAAATTTGTTATTTGTTATTGGAACAGTGTTGTGGTGTAGTGTAATGAGAATGCAGCAACGAGACAGGTATGCTTTTTGGAGGCTGGCTCCATTTATCATTTGAAAACGAACAACAAACTGATGGGTGATTTACAAGATAAAAGAAGAAAGATAACAATATTTACAAGAGAGGATTAAAAGATGTGATTTAAAATATAGAACAAAAGAAAAAAGAAATATATACACAACTATTCAGTCGTTTGCCATGCGACTGCTCCCTCGGCTGAAAAGTGAGCCATGAAGCTGTCCCTGACCCGGATGGCCTCTCTGGCAGAATAGTTTGCGGCAACCCGACCAAGACTCTGCAGCGAGTCCTCTGCACCTTGCACCCCCCCACTCACAGCAGGTGCCTCAGCAGATCGCCGCATGAAATTGTGGAGGATGCACGTCGCCTTCACACAGCGCTCCACAACATCAGGCTGAACCTCTATGAGGCGACGATACATCCTCCACTGAGAGGACAGGATCCCGAAGGCGTTCTCCACCACCAGCCGGTCTCTGGAGAGACTGTAGTTAAAAACTCGTTTCTCTCGGGGAAGGGTCCGCCCAGGGAATGGCCTCATGAGGTTTTTCCTGGAGGGAAAGGCCTCATCTGCCACAAAGACATGGGGCTGGGGTCCTCTGTGGTCCGCGCCTGGAAGAGGATGGTCAGGTGGCAGATGGAGGGTGCCACCACGGAGTGCCTGGCCAAAGGCGGAGTTGGCCAGAGTTCCACCATCACTCGTCCGCCCATATCCCCCGACATCAATGACCCTGAAACAGTACTTTGAATCCACAACTGCAAGGAGAACTAAAGAAAAAGTTCCCTTGTAGTTGTGGAACTGGGAGCCGGTGTTGGGGGGGGGCCTTGATGAGAACGTGCTTGCCGTCCAGTGCTCCACAGCAGAGGGGGAAGTTCCACCTCTCCTCGAAGCCCTCTGCGATTGACCGCCATTCATCCGTGGAGGGCACAGCCATGAACTCGTCCACCAAGCAGTCCCAGATTGCAGTCACCACATCTGGGACAACCTGGCAGACAGTGGAGACACCAACGCGGAAGCTGCTGGCAATGGTCCGGAAGGAGTCTCCAGTGGCAAGATATCTGAGAGAGAGAGAAAAAAATAAAATAAACATTGTTATAAATGAAAATTGCAATTTCATATTAGCAAATATAAATGTATACTACTGATACAATACTGGTGTTTTTGAGGGTTTTTTTTTACAGTTAAACAAGCTTGCTAAATGCCCTTAACTTTGCATTTGCTCTGATTTGCTTGCTACATTGCAAAAACAAACTATTATTCAATATTATAATATAGCAATTACCTGCATAATTCAAAATTCACTTTGACTGTTGTATTTCAATATTTCAAAATGTAATAAAATTTCTCATTTCAATAACCATGAAAAAATACTATAGTATATTATAGTAAAATTACTCTAGAAAATACTATTGTGTTTTTGAACCATCCTATAGTAAAGGTACTACAGTAAATTGTAGTATATTATAGTATTTACTACACTTTGTTAATTTACTCTATTATATTTACTATAGTACGATTCAAAAACACTAGTATTTACTAGAGTAATTTTACTATAATATAATATAGTATTTTTAAACAACCATTTTCATTAAAAATTCATATTAAAGTGCTATATTGAGAACTGTGTGTTCAGAATATATGAGAGACTATATATTCTGTTATATAACATATAACATGTATAACTTAACTATATGTTCTCATCAGTCATTAATTAACGTTACTTGTAATCACACAGAATATTAAATGATTTACTGACCGGAGGCAGATGGACAGGCGCTCTGCAGGTGGAATGCAGCGCCTGTAGTTGGTATCCTGGAGGGAAATCCTCTCACCGACACGGGACAACAGGTCATCAAACTGGGACCGGCTCAGTCGGAAGTACTGCTGAAAGCGGCCGTCATCCAGGCGCAGCTCCTGGAGGAGTTGATGAAACTCACCGAGCTGGGTGCGCTTCTGGAGGATCTGATGGACCCAGACACGGCGCCGAACGAGTCTACGCCGCTTTTCAGCCTTCCACATCAAATAAAGCGCAGCTACCCTCTCAACAAAATCTATGTCAGCCATTTCACAACGAGACTGGAGCAGAAAAAAAGAGCAGGAGCCAGCGGCAAATGTGAGAGAGACTAGCCGAGGAAAGGCGGGTCTCGCCGGGTAAACGCGCGTGGAACGCCGCTGATTGCCTGGATCTCACAACTCCGAAAACGCTAGGCAAAATGCTTAAATAGGCACTCTTTTTATAAATTAATCACAGATTTAAGCTTTAAACAACTATATTACCGACTGAAAAAGTCTTTACACTACGTTTTGTCACACATTAATAGTATTATATTTTACAAAAAAGACCTCAAGTGACCGAGACGGGCTGGCTATAGGCTCATATAGAGCAGAAGCCCCTCCCATGACGCGAACTCGCGTCTGTTGTGTAGTTGTCACACGCGAATTTCACGCGCGATTCGCGCGAGTAAACTCAAAATGTACACGCGTCCACCTTCGCGCGAATCGCGTCCGGTGTGAACGCCACATAAGCCTTTCCGATCCCGCGAAAAATCAGAAAAGTGGTCGAATTGCTGTAGAGAATATTTTGTAAGGTGATCCGATCCAAGATTAAAGTTGAAATGGTGTTTAAAGCGTATTTTGCTACTTTGTCGGTGATGCACGAGTGGGTGACGTCACTGCTGCCGAATACGCAGTGGCGTTTTTTGAAAAATGCATCCTAGTATTTTTATGAATGGGTGACGTCACCGTTAGTTGCATTTTTTGAAAAATCTGTCCCATGCATGAAAACAATGCTGCACAAGCATGTTTAAAAGTTGGAAAATGTACAATAAAATCTCCAGCGTGTATTAAACAATGAAAATGTGTCTTGTCTTTTTTTGTAGTTTTAAAAGACATAATTTTAAACATGTATGTTTAACTGGTGTGAATCTGCAATCCTTTTTATATGTTTTCCATGTTAACAAAGTATACATATAATGAAATGTACATACACACCTTTTTATTTATTTATTTTTTGTGTGTTGTATTTTATCCTTATGAGAAGTTTATCCATCATTTATGTGTTTTTTTCCAAAGAGGGATAGGAGGTCTAAGACGAGAGTACAACCTGATCCCAACTATTATCAAAGTTCAGAGAGGGAGGCTCGGGCTGGATTAGGGTTTACGAACTTCCAATCAACAGGTCCCTGAGGACCTGAAGACTGTTATGCACTGTCCATCCGTTCCGCTGACCGCTTTGAAAAAGTGTGGGATCAGGATTGGCCCCATCACCGACTCTCCTGTTGCTCAATAAGTCTTTTTATGGATGATTTTATTTATTTATTTATTTATTTATTTATTTATGTATGCATGTATTAATCAATCCATGTATTTATTTATTTGTATATATATATTAGATATATATTAGTAGTGGGCCGTTATCGGCGTTAACATGAGACTCTTATCGGGCGATAAAAAAAATATCGCCGTTAATCTATTCTCAAAGTTGGGTTGGGAGCTGGGTCTATACTACGCCAGCTATGATGACTTTCACCTTGATAGTTTAGCACGGATGTACAGCTAGCCAAATTGCACTGTAGGGGGCGAGAGAACGAGTCTTCGAACCTGTGTGTATGCCTACTAGTGTTGTCAAAAATATCCATATTTCGCTATGTATCGATACTGAAATATCTGAAACGATACGATACTCATTTTCTACAGTATCGCTATCAACTGCGCTCTCCTCTCCTCTCCGACCCACAGCGAGTGACCCGCACCACACCGCCTCCTCTCATTCACTCACTCCTCTTAATCCTCTGAACACAGTGAGAGGACACAGTGTTCTGCTGGACTTGTGTTAGTATTGGTGTGACCGGTCTGAATTTTGCGCGGGGTTGCACATAACGTTAATTCAACTAATTCCCGCAGATTTCGCGCCCGCATCTGAAGCGCACACACACACATACCGTAATAAAGCCGCCTCTGACATACAAGTGCAAAAATGAGCTCCTTTTTCCATTTTATTAATGGTCAAATACAATCAAAAATGTCTCAATGCCCATCTTGGTGAGTTTTAACGTAAACACAGTCGTAAGCAGCTCACAGGAACAGTGTTTGGGATCCATGCGTGCATCAGGTCTTAAAGGGACAGAAGTTATTTATTATTCAAACAACAAAAAGACAAACGATCACTTACGAGCACACATATTCTGAATGCCTTCGGCAGAATTCAAATGAGCCATTTTAATCTAGATTAAAAAAATTAATCTATGCCCAACACTAATATATATATATATATATATATATATATATATATATATATATATATATATATATATATATATATATATATATATATATATAATTTATTTATTTATTTATTTATTTACATTTTTCACCCTTCCTTCATCCTCCATACCCAATCCAGTGCAAAAACTGGAGAAGATCCCAACTCCTGGTGCAATAATGACCCCTAGTGGCAAAAAAAGGGGGGGTTCCAACACCTCCCAGTAAATGAGCAGGCATGCTCCAAAGGGTCAAGAGGTCAGCCTGGGCCACATAGGCTGTAAAATAAGCCAAGTGGCAAAAACACAGGGGTCAGCCCATGAAAAATAATCAAGTCTACATTTATTTAGATAAATAAATTAATTAATTAATGTGGTGTCCAGGGGTCAAATGTCCGGTGGGTTGTGACGGGTAGGTTTTAGGGATGAGGGTTAGGGTTAGGTGAAAGGAAGGATCCAGGACGCTAGCCGATCCACCACAAGGACGAATCCCCACGACGGACCAGCTGACGAACGGTTGTGCACGGTCCAATGCGTTCTGCCCGCCACCCAACAAATACATTGAATTAAAAAATAAAAAACTCTTCTGTCTGAGAAAGCCAACACGATCCTGTGAGAAAGCCAACAATCGGCCTGAACACACTCTCAAAGCATCAAATAAAATCATGCCCGGGCAGTAGCGACGCGGGCTACGTCAACAAGGGTTACTACCACACTGAGGGGTAGGTTTAGTGCAGCATTTCGGCGAGGGACTAGCATCCTTGTCTTCCACTGAAGATCCCTGAGTGACCAGAGTCTGTTTTGGACTAAGGTAAGTATTTTTCTAGGGCTTCAAAACCTCAAATAAAATCCTCCTTCCATCCAGGCCTATACCTCGATGTGCTGTACCCCTATTTTTGGTCGAACTATTGGTGATGATGCGTGACTGGGGCCCGCTGTTTGTGAGGTCGACACGTGACCCCTTGATGCTGCCACTTCAGCATAGGTACGTGTCGTGTTCGGCCCCGGTGCCCTTACACCAGCAGCTGACCTCCCATTGGTCACTGCATTCGTGACCTCACCTTTTGTTTCGGCCGCAATCAAGGCCTCTGCCTGTTCTATTGTTTCTTTCCTCATTCTCACCCCAAAATTCCTGTCAGCCCACTTTACAGCCGTCTCAAAGGCCTCTGGCCAGTCTGTTTGATCTATTTGCTTTCTCACATTGTCCATTTCCTGTTCAATAAGTGTCTCATAATGCTCTTCCAGAATGAGCTGGGTGGTGAATGCCCAGTTTCTGGCATTCCCATCCAGCATCTGAGTGACTGGTTCATTGGGCGAGGCTGGTTTGACCGTTTGGGTGAGTAACTGGGTGAGCCTCGAGAATGTGATGGGTTGGTTATCCTGTACTTTTGTAGTGACTTTACTCAGATGATGTATTAGTCTGATCACGTCGTAGAACAGTCGAATTGTGTTTTTGAGTTGTGGTGGTGCTGGTGTGAACTCTGTCTCTCGTGCTCCCTGTGTCCTATTGAATCCTCCCCCTGCTCTGCCTTTCTCTTTTGGGAAGTGGCGGAAACCTCTGTCTCTCTCTTGTGGGAAGTAATTGGAACTACCATCCCTGTGTCTGTTATTCAAGCCCTGTTGTGTTTTTTTGTACCTAGGGACTGAGACATTCCAGGGATCTTTACCTCGATTAAAAAATGAGACCCTTTGGTTTCTCTGGTTCGTGGTGTTGTTCATGAAGGCATTGTATGGAGGTCTTCTATTTTGGAAATTCTGGTAGGATGGTGTTCTGTTTGCTCTGTACAAACTCTCCTGTGGTCTAGGAATTCTGTACTCATCCTGAGTCACATGTTCCTGAAAATACTCGTGTTGTGTGTGTGTTCCCCTTCAAACCTTTGAGTATTTCCTTCTCTGCCTCTTCTGTTTACTTCTTTAATTCTGTTTTCTTTTGTTTACAGTGGGCGACCTGTATGGGTCGGAAACCACCGGACGACGGAAACGCTCGCTGGGAAATCTGTCTGGACTTCCCCTGTTGTCAGACCGTTCGTTGTGGAACACGGTAAGGTTATATGAAGATCCAGGCCTGGATGCTTCAAACATGATCCTACTATAATCTTTTCTATCGTTATAATAATCATTGTTGTTCTCTCTATCTTTTCTTCTATACATTTCTCTTCCTCTAGGATAGGGATAGGGTTAGGGTCAGGTACAGGGTGAGGGTTAAGGTTAGTTAGGGTTAGGGTCAGGTACAGGGTGAGGGTTAAGGTTAGTTAGGGTTAGGGTCAGGTACAGGGTGAGGGTTAAGGTTAGGTACAGGAGGTTGATACGAATTTGAGCCCCCAGAGTCGAGCCCCCTTGGTGTTTTATTTCTGTTATATATTTGCACCCTTTGGTGTTAGGTGGTTGGGTGTTAGGCGACGCCCGATCCGCCGGAAGTGGTTTCGAGTCTCTAGTGCCACCGTGCCTCGAGTTACGGTACTGCACTTGCGTTTCTACTGGTCCCAGAGGGCTGAAAGCTGGCCCAGTCATTGTCTAGGGGGCCGCTGGACACGATGGCGGTGGTCCCATGTCTCTATCTCTTTTCGTTTAAAAGTAGAGGGGTACTCAGCTGGTCAGAGAGGGGTATGAGGGTTAGGGTTAGAGTCAGGGTTAAGGTTTTAGGGTCAGGGTTAGGTTAGGTTAGGTACTGGGTTAGGGTTGGGGTCAGGGTTAGGTTTAGAGTTAGTAAGGGTTAGGGTCAGGTACAGGGTTATGGTTAGGGTTCCAGGTATGTACTAGATTATTATCATTTATTTATTTATTTATTTTAATTTGAGGCCTAAACCCCAAATTAGAGTACACAATTTGGTTAGGTTTATTATTTGGGTCAGTGCAGTCCTGTTCATAGGTGACCTGAAGAGGGAAAAAATAAATAAATATATATATATTATTCAAATGCGAAGTGTGGGTAATTTTACAAAACTTTTAATATTTTCATAAACACAAGGGTGAAAAAACAAACAAACTGTGTTGACCAACTGTGTGTTGGTCTTGTCTTGTGATTCCCAGGCCCTCTTGTGTTCTTGTGTCATGTCATTGGTTAATTGTCTAATCATTGTTCACAGGTGTCACTTGTCTTGTCATTAGTCTCAGTATATTTAGCCCTCGTGTTTGCCATGTGTCCTTGTCTGTTATTGAATGAATGTGTAACCCGTTGGTGGTGAGTCTCTGTTGTCAAGTCTGTTATCGAGTCATGTTTCATTTAGTCAAGTTTAGTTTGTTTTGCCAAGTCTGTTTTATGTTTTGGACTTTGTCTTTTGGAATAAACTGCACATGGGTTCAAAACACTTGCCTCCAGTGGGACTAACTGTTACTAGTGATGGGCAGACCGAGGCTTCGTGAAGCACAGAAGCAGTTGAAGCAAATGTGCCATATTGTTTCGAAGCTTCGAATCAATCTGACACCCGTCTCTACGGCGACATCTAATGGTCACTTGCATGTGTTGATCTGAAATACCATGACAATGAGCCATGTAAAAAAAAAAATACAAAAGTTTTTAACATCTGTCTGACAACTACATGATCTTGGTTGTGTAACCTGTAGCCTCCTCATTGTGATTAACCATAGTTTTTTTTTTGTGGTCATGAAGATTTAACATTAATAAAATAAATAAAGCCACAATGTGTCACATTTGTTACATAACGTTTTTATTCAAAAATATTATTTGCTCTGCTGTTAATATATAATGAGTTAGCTGACTTCTTTTTTTTTTTACATATAATTTCTCCAGCCATTAAAAAAAAATCCTCTCACATGGGACACTTGTTGTCCTCTGCACCCTCCAAAATGCCAGGATGAGCTCCTCAAATAGTGCATCAAGGCTAGCTGCCTATCACAATACACACATCTCACTTTATTTGGTGTTTCCAAATGGAAATGCTCCCACACCACAGATGTACGGCATCTCTTGTAATGGACAACAACAAAGATAACTTCCTGATTAACAACATCCTCATGAAAGGAAAATTTCATATACACAAATGCAAGTTCTTAAAGGTGAAACCACGATTTTATTAATTTCATAATGAGTTTAACTCTTATACAAAAGCCCTCAAAGTTATGAAAATGCAATCAGTCTTTTTTCCATTATAGAAGAAAATTATCTTCAAACAAAACCCTAGCCCCTTTAATGTTTTTTGTGTCTTTTATTATGATTTGCCTGATATATTTTTCTACTGTACTTTCAAGCACCTGATCTGTATTTTGTAATACAAAAATGTTCTGTTATTGCCATGCTGTTTGTAAATGATTATTTGTTCAGCAATAAAAAAATGTACGGCATCTCTTATGTGAAGCCTCCATTTTTATCTATTCTATTAATATATTTATCTATATATCACCTATGATTCTATATAATTCTATATCTCTCACTTATGCTGTGCTATCTGTCACTATCTAACATATGAATGTGTCACTATATCTATCCTATCTGTCACTGTCTATACCTATCAGTCAATAGATCTCATTTAAATCTAGCCTAAATATAGCCTAACTAACCAAAGCGCACTATAAATCTCACTTATATCACAAAATCACTGCTATCACAAAATCTCTCTCCTCTCACAAGAACCCATGAGGTGAAGATGGATTAACTTCACTTTTAAACTGTGGGGAATTAGGTTCATGCAGATGTGTGACTGTGTGGTTTGTTCCCGCCCCCTTTAATCAACGCAGTTTCGGCAGGCACCACCTGATGAAACACTTCTAAGCTTCATTTAGCCATAGTCACGTGACATGAGTGCTTCCAATCACAGTTCGGAGCAGTGTTTCGAAACATCTGCGCTTCGGGATCTCGACAAAGCCCCGAAACATCTGTTTCGCGTCAGCCACCCCTAATTGTTACACAAAAAAAAGTTGATGGTGTCCAACACAGTGTTAATTTCGTTGACGAATAATTTTCGTCGACAACCTTTTTTCACTGACGAAAATAAAAACTAGTGTTGATTAACAAAAACTATGACGAAAATCAACTGTCATTTTCATCAACAAATAAAAACGAGACGAAAATGTTAAGGAGGGTCGATTAGGGAAGAGATCCAGTCAGAACTGATGTCCTGTGTAACAGATGCGCACATTTGATTTGAACTGATCTAACCGCTGGAGAACACGGCGCTGTTGCGCTTCTACAGGCTCATCACGCATCCCCAATCCAGCGGCTCACAATCAATGAATAACACACATTTATGCCAGACAATTGTTTATGCTGTTTATGAACTAATGCTGATGAATAATGACAATGTTTGCTTTACGACGTTTATATAGTAATATGTTTTAGGCGGTTGTAACAATGCATATTTTATCTCCTCATCTGAACTTGAATGAGCTCCTGCAACTGCAACAGAGGTGTAGACATTTCAAAATAAGAGTCCCGGTGTATTTCCAGCTTGAGTATCATTAAAAGTCACACATTATATATTCGTTTTTGTTTACACAATAAACTGTATTTAATTTCATTCCCATTTAATTCATATTCAGGAGGAAAGAGCAGTATTTGACACATATTCAATAAAGTATCAGGGTTATAATAGTTAACTAAAACCATTTAAAAAATCTTCATTACTTGGAATTAAATAAATGTTAACTGAAATAAAATAAAAATAAACAAACTTATTTGAAGCTTTAGCTTAACCTGATATGGCCTACTAACTAAAACAGAAATACAAAGTTATAAAAACTATATAGATGTTTTTAAAAAACAAACAAAAGTGAAAAGTGAGTTGAGCTCTTTCGTGTATTTTTAATGTCAAAAACAAGATGATGTCAAATGTCAGTTCAAATGACAGTCGGTTATGCAATGCTTAAATGCTTAATGTATTACAATTTAACTAAACTCATTAGATTTTAGGAGACTAAATCTACTGTAGTTTTAGTCGACTAAAATCTTATGATATTTAGTCGACTAACACTAGACTAAAACTAAAAGCAATTCAGGTGACTAAAATATGACTAAAACTAAATCAAAATTTTCCGTCAAAATTAACACTGGTCCAACACAATATAAGCAGAAGAATGGTAAAATAATTATTGAATATATATATATACACTGACGCCACCCTGTGTGAATGTTAAGTTACTGCACCTCTTTGCCCCCATAATGGAGCTGTCAGTACCTGGGAGCTGTCCTGGGACTGCTCAAGCAACATGTGCAACACGTGTCTGTATCGCCAAACACAGACACTGTAGTCACAGGAATGACAAACACTGGTACTTTTACAAAACATTTTACAAAAAATATTTTCAGAAATACAAGGGTATGGTGTCCAACACAATATAAGCAGAAAAAATGAATGAAAAAATAAATTAAATCAAACAAACAAACAAACATAAAAAAATTAAAAAAAGGTTCTCCTCCCATGGAGAAATGCTCTCTCACCGGAACCAACTGTGAGAGATAAAGAGAGTGTAAGGCTAAACAAAGAAACGAGATTGAGAGAGCAATAAAGTTCAATCGATACAGACCTTGACCATTTTTGATGTGTCCATGCTCTCTGTCTCATGGGCAGCAGTACTTCTCTCTCTGTTAAAGATAGAGATATTGTCATATCATATGCACATCGAAACAAACGTGAGTAATTTAATAATAATATTAACGTAACGCATTTCAAGTTAAAGAAAAAAAAAAAAGTCTTTTGGTGCTCCATGATAGGTAAAAAAAAAAATAAAAAAAGAAGAACATAACCAGCAATCCCGTGGCTTTAGGGCAAATGTTCTCATCTTGTGAGTTCCCTCGAAAACTTAGGTCTGGGTCAGCCACACAAATGACCTTGTAACCCAGCCTTCTCATCCAGCCAGGTCAGGTCCAGGCCCTCTCCAAGGAAAGATTTCCTCCTTACCTCATAGTAAAATTTCACCTTCGTGCCCACCCCGATGTCTTTCAGCACCCTGAACAAGATGACCTCCTTTTCCCGTCCGTCAACGCTTAAGAGACAGTGAAAGGGCTTGAGGTTGGCATTGTTGGAAGAATGATTTACCCTTCTGCCCACCGTGTCTGCCGTCGGGTGACACTCGCAGGGGAAGGTCTGAGCGTCCACGCACATGTCCCTTTTCCCATCTTTGAAGAAGAACCAGTTGCCAGGCTCGCCATGGAGGTCCTCCATCATGGCCCTTCCCTCTGCAGCTGGGACTATTTTGCCATGATAGTCACAAACAATGTCCCCTTTTGCAAATGGCCGTGTGAAGAAATACATTTTTATATTTTGGTTTGATTAAAAAAATAAAAAAAATAAAACCCCCCCGGAATTTTAGCCTTTTAGTCAGAAAATTTGTAGCCGTGCTCCTTTTGCCTCAAGGCGAGGTTAACGGCTGCCGAAGTGCACTTCTTTTTTTTTTTCTTATTCTTTCAGTCCTTTCAAGTCAAATGAAAGGCATCCTCACCTAGACCTTGCTGTGGGCCGAAGTCCTTGGTGGCCAGGCCGGTCCAGGACTGATCAGACACAACGAATCAAAATGGGGTCTGACTCCACGATGAGCCTGGAAGCTGGTCTCCAAGCTTCCACCACCTCTTCCACGTCGGGTACGTTAACCTCCCAGCCCTCCTGGGCGATCATCCTTCTGATCTTTTCAGCCGAGGGTCTTCTCATGGCGAAGTGCGCTATAAGACATAATTCAATTACTTTAGTCACTTGGTGATTGCAATAAATGTAGTCAATGCCGCACTGAGTTATTTGGAGACTCAGAGAGCAGATATTCGGTTCTTTTGTTATACTGGGCGGCCCGCCTGGAACACGTGGTCTCGTGGATACCCCGAGTCGATGCATTTTTTTCTTGGTCGGTGGCGGGCCGTCCAGCAGGACCGGGAACATCTTGACAAACTCGTGGAACGTCTTGTTAGCGATAGTATCCCCGCTGGTTCCGGGGGTGTCCATCAGGGTAGTGTCATCTTCCAGGGAAGGGCTGTTTAAGGGAGGAGGGAACTCAAGGTTTTTAGAATGGCCAAAAAAAAACACAAAAAAAACCATATACATGTGAGCTAAGAACTCGCTAATCCGATGTACTAACTCTGTTGTGTTTTTTGGTTCTTTCTTTCTCTCTTTCTTTCTTCTTCAGATGAACAGACATACCTGGTCAAGGACTCCAACAGCATAGCCGCCTCCACCACGTCTTGAGGCCGCACCACCACAGGGTTCATGCATCACTTAACGGCCTCCTGTTGGGGCGGCGTCAGCTTCTTATTGGCAGCCCTACTAACGGCCCTCCGCACATCTCTGCTTGTGCGATGCGACAGTTGGGACCTGCAGAAGGTAAAGAGTGGAGAGAAAAAAAAAAGGGTAACATGAAGCTCTCGTTGCGATTTGACCGCAAATGACTGTATCGTGGGTACGTACGTTTCAAGGAATCGGGCCATGTCTCTTGACACACTTTGCACTCTGTCACCAGAAGATGAAATGAAAAAAATGGGCTCTGCTTTTTCCCGGATGAATGTGCCCAGGCCTGACCTTTGAGAAGTACAGCTGCGTATTATCATCATTGCATGGGTGGTGAGAAAACTTTTGTGTGTGCCACCATCATAAAGCAGAGAGAGTAATAAAGGGCATGTGCTGCCATATTTGAGTGATTTATGACCCTAATTAACATTCCACCGGACTGGACACCTGTTCCGGACACCTGTTCTGTACACTTGTTTTGGTTGTGTGTTTTGACCCCCTACTGTTTTATTATCCACCCCCCTTGCTATTCAAAGGAATTTATGACTGTTTGTGACTTTGTGTGTTTTTCTAAAAAGTTTGAAACCGATCAAAGAATGTTTAAAACAAATGTGCTTGAAATGTTTTAAAATGTCAGACATTGTGTTTGGATAACAATGACAAGATCAGGGAATAGTTTTTGTTTTTTATTAAGCAAAGATAGTATTTCACATACATTTGAGCTTTGAGAGATTTAAAACATTTAAAAGCGATGTAGTTAATACAAAGCATGGCGTTCAAGACGCAAACATGTAAAAACAAGTTAAAGTTTTTTTCTTTCACATAAAACTTTGTAAAAAGTTCAATCATTTAAAATGTTTTCATATAAAAACAATTTAGAGAATATATTTGATGGTTTGTAAAGATTAGATTAGATTAGATTAGATTCAACTTTATTGTCATTACACAAGTACAAGTACAAGGCAACGAAATGCAGTTTAGGTCTAACCAGAAGTGCAATAGCAGCAAGTGCAGGATATACAATGGATGCGTAAGTGCAGGACATGGATATGTACTGAATATATATAAATATGTATAAATAGAGAGTTGTCTTACTATAAACAGAACTGAATTTACAGGTGAATATGTACAGTGAATAAATATACAGATGGCTATTACTATAAACAGAATTTACAGGTGAATATGTACTATGAATATAATATACAGATGGCTATTACTATAAACAGAATTTTACAGATAGAGGTATACAATAATATGTTAGGCTAATATGAGGAATATAGCAGTGGATTAGGGTAGTGCAATAAATTATGGACAGAGCTATCCGGAAAAAAAAAAAAAAGTGTAAAGTGCAGTGGAAAGTGGTTGCATATTACAGTTAGAAGTACGGTGCAAAATGCAAATGTAAACATTGGTACTATAAATACAGTCGGCAGTGCAAATGAGCATAATCCAGTTAAGATATGGCAGTGCAAGATGCATATGTAAACAGTTGTTACTGTGATAAACAGTCGGTAGTGCAAATAACAAAGTGAAGGTGGATGTGAGGTAGGAGAGTTAGCAGTTTATGAGGGAAGTGGATCAACGGGGGTTTGAGTTCAATAAAGAGACAGCTCTGGGGAAAAAACTGTTCTTAAGTCTGCTGGTTCTGGTCCGGAGAATCCTGAAACGCCTGCCGGAGGGCAGGAGAGAAAACAGTCTGTGGGCTGGGTGAGAGGAGTCCTTGAGGATGCTGCGAGCTCGATGCAGGCAGCGTTTCCTCTGGATGTGCTCGATGGCAGGCAGTGGAGTCCCTGTGATGCGCTGGGCAGTTTTCACCACCCGCTGCAGTGCCTTGCGCTCCGCAACAGAGCAGCTCCCATACCATACTGCGACACAGTTGGTCAGGATGCTTTCTATTGCGCAGCGATAGAAGTTCACCAGGATAGCCGAGGAGAGCTGATTCTTCCTCAGTGTCCTCAGGAAGAAGAGGCGCTGGTGAGCCTTCTTGACCAGGCTGGAGGTGTTGGTCGTCCACGACATGTCCGCCGAGATGTGGGTCCCCAGGAACTTGAAACTGGAGACACGCTCAACAGCCATTCCATTGATGTGGATGGTGTCGTGTGTGCCTCTTGACTCCTTCCTGAAGTCCACGATGAGCTCCTTCGTTTTGGTGGTGTTGAGGAGCAGGTTATTATCAGCGCACCATGTGGCCAGGTGCTGGATCTCCTCCCTGTAGGCAGTCTCATCGTTGTTGCTGATGAGCCCAATCACCGTAGTGTCGTCCGCAAACTTGACGATGGAATTAGATCCATACACAGGCTTGCAGTCGGAGGTGAAGAGGGAGTAGAGAAACGGACTTAGCACACAGCCCTGTGGTACGCCAGTGTTGAGTGTGATGGACGTGGAGCAGGTGGATCCTGATCGAACATTCTGGGGTCTGTCAGTTAGGAAGTCCAAAATCCAGTTACACATTGAAGTGTTGATGCCCAGGTCTCCAAGTTTGGCAATCAACTTGGATGGGATGACAGTGTTGAATGCTGAGCTGAAGTCAACAAACAGCATGCGTGCGTAAGTGTTTTTATTGTCCAGGTGAGTGAGCACAGAGTGCAGTGCCATGGAAACGGCATCCTCTGTGCTCCTATTGCTACGATAGGCAAACTGGTGTGAGTCCAATGTGGATGGTAGAGAGTCTTTTAGGTGCTCCAGGACCAGCCGCTCAAAGCACTTCATAACGATGGGTGTGAGTGCTACAGGGCGGTAGTCATTAGGGCACCTCGGGCTTGAGCTTTTCGGCACTGGCACAATGGAAGTGCGTTTAAAGCATGTCGGTACAGCTGCTTGGGCAAGAGACAGGTTGAAAATGTCTGTAAAAACCCCAGCGAGCTGCTCCGCACATGCCCTGAGCACACGTCCAGGGATGTTGTCTGGTCCAGCAGCCTTGTGTGCGCTGATCCGGCTCAGTGCCTTGCAGACATCTGTGGTGGAGAGTGTGATTGGTGGGTGGTCAGCTGAGGGTTTGAGCTTGGTGGCAGTTTCTCTGTTGTCTCTTTCAAAACGAGCATAAAAGTAATTTAGCTCGTTCAGGAAGTTGACATCAGTGGCTGCGGGGGTGGAGTGGGGGGGTTTGTAGTCGCTGATGGCCTGAATGCCCTGCCACATGCGTCGAGGGTCAGAGTTGGAAAAGTGACCCTCTATCTTTAGCTTGTAGCAGTGCTTGGCCTTTTTGATGCCCCTCTTCAGGTTTGCTCTGGATGTGCTGTAGGCTTGTGCATCTCCTGATCTGAAGGCAGTATTGCGTGACTTCAGCAGGAGTCGAACTTCCCTGTTCATCCAAGGCTTCTGATTAGGGTATGTGGTGATCTGTTTCTGGGTTGTAACACTGTCGATGGTGGTATTGATATGATCCAATACAGAGGAAGTGAATGAGTCAATGTCCGTGTGAGCGCCACTGGTGGCTTGAGAAGCAAACATACTCCAGTCTGTGTTTAGAAACCTTTCCTGGAGTGTGGAGTCTGCCCCCGCAGGCCACACCTTGATGGTCTTTATTGATGGCTTCACACGGTTGATGAGGGGTGAATATTTGGGGGTGAGAAACAAAGAGATATGGTCTGACTGTCCCAGGTGGGGGAGGGGTGTCGCAACGTAAGCGCCAGCCATGTTTGTGTAAACATGGTCTAAGGTTTTGTTTCCTCTGGTGTGGCAGGAAACATGCTGGTGAAACTTGGGTAGCACTGACTTTAAGTTTGTGTGATTAAAGTCACCTGCAACAATAAACGCAGCTTCCGGGTGATCAGTCTGTTGTTTACTGATGGCTGCGTGAAGTTCTTTCATAGCAAGCTTGGCATCAGCATCCGGAGGAATATAGGCTGCAGTGATAATAGTGGAGGTGAACTCCCGCGGTAGATAAAACGGTCTACATTTAACCATGAGAAACTCCAGGTTAGCTGAACAATGACTCCCAACAATAGCAGAGTTTGTGCACCAAGCTTTGTTAATATAAATGCACAATCCACCCCCTCTGCTCTTCCCGGAGCCATCTAGTGTTCTATCCGCCCGGAGTGTGTGGCGTCCCGCTAGCTCAATAGCGGTGTCCGGTATTCCGCTGTTTAACCAGGTTTCACTGAAGATTAGGACGTTACAGTTCAAAAGTTTCTTACTGTGTGTAATGCTGAGTCGAATCTCCTCCATTTTGTTCACTAGCGATCGTACATTGGCAAGGAAAATGCTGGGTAAAGAGAGCCGGTAAGGAGTTAGCCTTAGCTTAGCTCTTAGACCTCCACGCTTACCCCGCCTTTGTTTACGATCACAGCGCCGCCTTCTAGCACTTCCGCCCGGCCGGGCAGAGCGCATCGCCTCGGGCGTCCTAGCGATCTCAGGAAGGAGTTGAAGATTGTCCATAAAACTGTCGGAAATTCGCAAACCAATATCCAAAAGCTCACAACGGGTGTACGATGTAAAAGCACAACTGTTCTGTACGAACAGACCCGAGATGAGCAAGAAAAATACCGCAAAATTGCAGAATCTGGAGAGACGCTGAGCCTCGCGATCTACTCGCGCCGCCATCTTGGTCATGGTCCAAAGATAGAGTAATCAATGTATTCAAACAAGTATAGGCATTAAGCATATCATGGAAATGTGGTTAAAATCACATGAAACAAATAATGTTAAAGTTTTTCTTGAGTTTTAGTCAAAAAACTGGATGCAGAGGATGTGTGCGAAGCCGCCTCCCTCAGCTTCGCCCCTAACACTCCCCCTCGGCGCAGAACAGAAGTTAAAAACAAATAAATAAATAAAAGCAAAACGAATAATATTAAGTTGTTTCACATTACAATTACTGTTATTTTTTATTTAGTATAGGTAAAAACAATTCTCTCTAACAAACACGTCCTTTCTCCCCGGCGATGAAGCATGAATGGACTCTTGGGGTGTGTGTAAACTCGCCCTCAGACCCCGCCCCTAACACTCCCCCTCGCTACGGGGAAGCACACCTGCACGCATGGGCTTGCGGTAAGCTGTTAAAAAGGGCGAAAAACAGTAGAACGCGACTCGTGATTTAACACACACAAGGAAAGCTAATCTGTTCCGATGGCCGAGGCTTCACCTAAAACTCCTGAGAGAACCATCGAGGTCGCAATGGATCATCTAACTCTAGCACCTAGGAAGACGCACGGGCCATGTCTGACCAAATTTATCCACGAGCCGTTGGAGGATGTCAGATATGAATTTCATTTGTTGGGCTCTCGAGTGTGTGCATACAATTTTAACAAATAAGCAAGAGAGGTCAGACTGGTCAATGTGGACAACGACGAAAGATTTACAACGAAAAACACGGATGATCCAGATCTGATTTTCTCAGAAAAAGAATGGACTCTGTTTTACACACGTGTGTGGCGTGACTTGAAAGACGGAGGAGACGATCCGCTGTTCATAGCCGAGTGGAACGGGTTAGTGACGGGGAGATACAGGCTGTTAGCCGATCACATTAACAAGCATCCGGATGATTACGTGTACATACTCTGTAGCGATTTCGACAAGGGACATCCAGAGCGTTCATGGCCTGTTTCTGAGGAAGATCATAAGCTTTATAACATAAAGTTCATATTTAAGTGGCGTGATTAACAGGTTTTGGATGATATATTTTTTAAAATAGAAAAGATGTTTAAAGTGGTGTGAGGCACGTGACCGTTACAATCACATCAAAGTCAAACTTTTTCATCCCGAATGGTGCGTCACTAGCAGATGTGGCGTTCATATAGCCCCACCCACATTCTACAATCATTAAATACCTACCGCAGAAGAGTGCTTACACCACTCAAGCACCATGTCTCAGGAAAGTGAAGCTACTTCTCTCAACACTGCATCATCATCATCATCATCATCAGCCGAGTGTCACCAAAGATGCAACGCGTGGCTGACCACGTTCTGCACAGAGCTGGGGTATCATAACCTCGAGTTCCTCGCAAACTACGGATCTCCAGGAGTCATCGCCAAGATTTCTGACAGCGCCGGGGATGATGTGGACGGGTGTATCGGTGTGACGGGTCACAAGATCATTAAATCAGTCGTCACCATCATCCTACAACATCTGCTCAATAAACGAATGAAGAAGGACTGTGACGGCTGTGCCGTCGATCATCCTTCACAAACGAGACACTCGTGCCTGTTTGAACCCAGTCTCTATTATTTTTACGGATGTTTCGATGAGATCAGTCAGGAGGTGCTCAAGCCAGGGCTAAATACCATTTTAGCAAATGCTCTTAAACAATATGGGCTAACACCACGTCTGCGGAGAGTCCAGGGGGACTGTTGAAACTGTCTTGTGCGACCTGAGAGATGAACTCTACATAGTGGAAGAGCTGGCTTCTATCAGACAGAAACTGGTGGATAAAAGCTGTGAACAGATCATTTACGAGGCTGTTGACAGCTGAAAGCTCACCGCCCCTGCTGCTGCTACCGACTCTGCTGCCGTCTAACATGGGGAATCTCCTCTGTTTCACCCGTCTGTCTAAATATTTCTTTAAACAAAGGATCAGATGTGAGATATCAAATTTGTTGCACAAGATTGCTGACGATGTAATAGATACTGATACCCCCGAAGGTATATGCTTAGCGAAGCTAAAGACTCAAATGAATGCTGTAAGGAGATTGTCATGCGAATGGAAAATTATGATAAACACAACTATGGTCTTTAACGATACACCACATACAGCTATTAAGAAGGTTCTTGAGACAATGCCTGAATGTGGTGAAAACTTAAAAATAGGTAACATATTATGCCTCTGTACTTATGTAACTGATGTATGTGTAACACTTTTGTCAAGAAATGAATATACTTATGTTTGTGAAATTATTGACAGATTGGTTGGATACATGCTGGAAATTTTTTTTGTAATGTGTGTTAAATTTCTTTTTTATCTGGACGAAATATGATTTTGTCCATGTCTGTTTGTAAACGTGTGCTTTATATTCTGGAAATAAAACATCTGTATGTCACTACTCGTCTGGTCATTACTTTGTGAATAGGTGTGGAGACAACATGTCAGAGCTCATGAAAAAAATATATTATGATCCGTCAAGCCCCGGAGCTTTGGATGGTAAAAACAGATTAAGACAAGCGGTGTTACAGGAATATGGTGTACGTCTGAAAGATAACGAAGTGACCGACTAGTTAGCTAGTCAAGATACATATACATTACATCGAACCGCTCCTATAAAATACAAGAGAAATAGAGTAGTTGTGTATGGGAAAGATGTACAGTTTCAAGCCGACCTGGTCGATATGTCCGCTTATTCAAAGGCGAATGATAACATAAAATTCCTACTAACGTGTATAGACATATTTAGTAAATATGCATGGACACGTGTGTTGAAGAATAAGACCGGACAGGAGGTAACCAAAGCGTTTGATTCAATCTTGAAGGAGGGGCGTGTCCCACAGAAGCTGCAGACAGATAAGGGCAAAGAATTTCTCAATAAACATTTTCAACAATTGATGAAAAAGTATGACATACATCATTTTACCACGGCTAGTGATTTAAAAGCGTGTGTAGTTGAACGGTTTAACAGAACTCTAAAAGGACGCATGTGGAGGTATTTAACGGCTGTCAATTCCAAGTGTTACTACCCTATTTTGCAAAATCTAACAGACGGTTATAACAGTAGCCATCACAAGTCCATACGAATGAGACCGATCGACGTTCATAAAGAAAATGAGACGACCGTGTTTAACAATCTGTACGGAAACCTGCGTAAAGAGACACCTGTCTTTACTTATAAGATAGGCGATGTCGTCAGAGTGTCTAAAGTCAGGAGTATATTCTCTTAGGGGTACGAGCAGAACTACACAGAGGAATACTTCACTATAGCTGCTTGTATACCACGACACCCCCCTGTATACAAGATACAAGACCACGATGGGGAGATTATTGATGGATGTTTTTATGAAGAAGAGCTGCAGAAAATGATCATGAGTGATGATAAATCATTCAAAATAGAAAAGATTTTAGATAGACGTCGTAGGGGGAAAACTATGTACGCACTCGTTAAGTGGTGGGGGTGGGGGCCAAAATTTAATTCATGGGTCCCGGAAAAACAGGTGGTGGATCTACAGTCACCTTTAAAGGCTCCGAGTTAGTAATGCACTCAACATTTCTGAAATCGTCGACTATACACGACTCAAAATCACCAATCCTGACGGGTCCCCAATTGCTGACAGGGCGCCTGTCGTACTAATAAACTACCTGTATATTTTCACAGGTTGACATTACTTTAGGTGATCGTCTAGTTTCACAAAGCTCCAATACATACCCTTACAGATGTATAATAGAGGCTTTTACGAATTATGGCAAAGATACACTGGAGAGTAACTTTTCCGCCGGGCTTTTTTACAAAGATACGGCTGGTCATATGGACAGCACCGATCCAGGGGGCTCAAACGCCGGATTAACAAAGAGAGCTGCTTTCACCAATGCCGGGGCCGTTGTAGAATTACTGTCTCCTATTCATAGTGATATTTTCTTTCAGGAGAAATTAATGTTAAACGGTATCGATTATAACGATTCGTATGACCAGGATGAAGGATGAATTTTGTTTGATGAGGTTTGATGCCGTGGCTTATAAAGTCAAAATTTTAACAGCATCTCTTTTTGTGAAAAAAGTGGTGGTCTCACTATCAGTACGACTGGGCCACGCCCAGGCCCTCTTATCAACCAATGCTAAGTATCCTATAGAGCGTGTGTGTCTGAAGAATTTTTCGATTCCTGCTGGATCGCGTGTATCTAATCAGGAGAATCTTTTTCTAGGGGTTCTGCCTAAATCCATCATTTTAGCCTTCACGGATAACTCTGCATTTACAGGTGCTTACGACAAGAACCCTTTTGCTTTTAAACACTTTAATCTGGAATATTTAACGATCCTTGATAATGGCCTTATGATCCCGTCTCGTCCGCTGCAACCTGAGTATAATAATGGCTCTGCCGTGAGAGAATTTTACCAGCTAGTATTAGCCACCGGTAAACATCTGAAGAACACGGCGCTGGTTATTGATCGACAGGATTTCCTTAATGGCTACACCATGTATGCATTTAACCTTACGCCGGATGACGAGTGTTCTCAGCACGTGTCCCTAATCAGGACAGGAAACATCAGATTAGAAGCACGCTTCAGGGAGCCTCTCGCACACACCGTCAATATTTTAATATATGCAATTTTTGACTCTGTTCTCGAAATTTCTAACAGACGACAGGTGCTTGCGGACTACTGAGTGACGTGAAATGAATACGATACAGCTGACAGATGTTATGGATAAAATTTCATGTAGCATACATTTTTTAGGTGTGCTACCCCCGTTAAAGGACTTACCGTGCTATTTTATAGCTAACACGGACCCTGCGAACAGTTGGGGTGAGCACTGAGTCTGCATATACATAAGCAAAGACGGAGTCAGCTGCTTTTTTGATAGTTTCGGGAACAAACCAGATGCGGTTCCTTTTCCGACATCTTTTCAGGACTTTCTACTAACCAACTCTCGCAGTGTTCAGTACTCTAACAAGCAGGTCCAAGATTATTCGTCGGATACCTGCGGTCAGCATTGTGTTTTTTCTGTATCACATATCAAGAGGTTGTAATTATGGCGATGTTGTGAAAATGTATCATGATGATCTAATTAAAAATGACTTCATGGTATCTCTTTTTGTGAAAAAAATCAAGCCCAACCCATGCAGCAGTAAAACATTTAAGTGTGTTCAGTGTGTACAGACTGGCAGAATGTTTCAGACATGTTAATTTACGCATGTGCGGCTAAATAAAAAAGTGTTTAGATAAATGTAATCTAGTGTGTGATGTTAATTCATGTGTATATGTAACGAATAAAAGATACATAAACAGATACAACTTTTAGTTTTTTCTTTATTTTTATTGACAGAAAAATATGATACACATTTAATACAGTAATCATGATATACATCATTTAAGAAACAAAAGAGGTGATACAACAGATATAGATGAACAAACATCCAAACTAAAAAAGTTAACCACTGACTCCTGTCCAACATAGGTGAATGAAATACATTGTCATTTGAAATGTCAGGCTGTAATGAGGGGGGTGGTAGGGGGATACGTATGCTTTTGAGACCTGTGTTTTTTCGTCGGGGCAGATGAAACAGTAGCTTTGCTATCTGTAGGTGGCTTTCTTTTAAAAGATTCTATCATACGTCTGACATGTTGATTACTTATAGTCGAAAATGGAATGTTTAAGCCGGCAAAGGCCTCCAGAAACTCTGACCATCCTACAGGTCTAAGATCGTCACGCACCATCTGAGGTCTCGTTATACTTTTCAGCAGGTCGAGCATGTGTGACCCCGCAATGGGCCTGCCTTTAAAAATAAATTCTCCAGAGTCTGACCATGAAGACACATGTTTAGCTCTAGACATCTTATCCAGAATGTATTTGGTATTTTTTAAACTACTCTGAGGGACGTTGTTTAACACATCGTTTACGATCTCATCCTCCTCCTCTCCCCCGTTATTATCATCGACCCTATTAGTGGCATCAGTCCCTGTGGTAGATGTATTCCCATAGAGCGGATAGCTTTCTTTTTTTAAGCTTCTGTGCTGATTTGCTGTTAATGGTATTATGCCATGAAGGACATTAAGAGACTATTCACATAGAGCCAGTATGAACTCGTCAGAGGCTGACTGTAAAATAAGACGCCTTTGCTTCGGCGTGCCTTTGTATAATAACTTTAAAAGAGGTAAATTTCTGGACAGTCTCAAACTCATGGTACCTACTTCCTCTTCTGTATATACACCACTGGATGATCTGAGAGCAGATCTGTTCTGAGCCGTAATCTTTCTGGTGTGTTTGCTTTATAATCTATCAGTAGGTAGCCGTAGGGTCGACATGTCGCATCCTGGTAAGCTTCGATAAAGAATCTCGCCTCCCCGGGGAACATCTGTCTCCCCAAAACACAAATTTGCTGTTTATCTCTAGGGTTTTTAAAAATAATTAAATAATTTGTATTGAGACTGATGGTCCTGGTAGATTTCCCCTGGAAAAAGAGGTTTTGAATTATTAATATTGTACTTATCGAATTGTGATGGGTGTACTGCGTAAAAGCCCGTTGAACCTCTGTGTTAGAAGAGGCGTGGTCCATCACGTCGTCCAAAAGTAATAGTGAATGCTTATGGCGTGGAAATAAATACTCGTCATTCAAGGATTTAGGTATACCTTCAATAAATTTAATGTCAAACACTTGCATCAATTCATCATAAAGCGGCTGCCAGCAGCTATAGATGTAGACAAAATTATCAATTTTTACAGAACACATTTTTTCTGAATTATACATCAAAGTTTTCACAAAATAAGTTTTCCCGCTGTTACTGGGTCCGGAGACGACAGCTGAAAACGGGTGAAGCAATCTAAAGTCAAAATCATCTGTTTCACACGTGTCACAACGATTCAAAATATTGTTAGAAGCCATAAGGAATTGTGGAATAATCAGAGAGGAGCACCCTCTTATTGTACATGACTCTGAATCTTTTCACAAGGGATCTATTTTGGAGCGTGAGATTTCTCTTATTCCTCACTATGGTCTCTGTACGAGCTAGCAGGTGTGAGGTGTCACGTGATTTCACATACCCCCGGACTAGGGCTATCAGACTCTGTAGAGCAGGGGTCTTCAACTAAAATTGCTTGAGGTCCAGTAAATGAACCCTTCTCACCGGCCGAGGTCCGGACAATTATATACCTAAAAACAATAATTTATGTTTATTGCCAGACTAAAGAAATTAGTGTAGATAGCATTTGTTCTTAATTGAACAAAATATAATATGGACAATTCTCATATGGACAAAACATGTCTGTTCATATTGTTAAACCAAACATAGGTAACCCTTCACAAAATTGATCTCGTTTTTGTTGTTGTTCTGTTTTGTCCTTTAAGTTGCAACCAGTAACCATGTCTGACAAAAATATGATGAACTAAAATGCCTTCATCTCTAAATCTGCACTGAAAATACATTAATTTCAACATTACTAGCAACTAAAGTGCTTTTTCCTGCTGAACTGAGATAAATAATAACAATCAATGAACGCAAACCCCCCTGGATCAGAAAATCAGAAATCTCATAACACATTTTATGTTCATTCACATGTATAGTCTTAACTAAATGTATCTAATATTGAACACTACTCTCTTCTGTGCTTCAAATTGCACTGGTGAAATATCATTAGCAAAATCATTCAGAAACACAAACAGGCAAAAATAAAGTGCCACCAGTGTTGGAAAAATTGAAGTGCAAGAAACATTTGATTTAGGCTAATGTTCCCACTTTTGACAACCGCAACAGAATCAGAGCACATGAGACACACAGGCCTCGCACAGGATGCTGGAAGAATACATACGATTTTTTTTCCACCCATTCATCACGGAAAACTCGGTTTTCAGCGTCAACTTTCCTCATTTTCGAAAAATGCCATTGATTTTGCGCGCTGCTTTCTGCTCTGATGGTGCGTTCACACCGGACGCGAATGAAGCGTTTCGCGCGAGTGATTTAAGTCAATGCAGAGAAGCGAATAGACATTCTTCGGCGCGAATTAAGCGGCGTGCATGAGGCGTCATTCGCGTCCGGTGTGAACGCACCATCAGTCTCTTCTTCACTACATGCGTGACCGCGCGTCTGAACACAGCAACAGTGAGCATAACGTTAACTGTCATAGGACCCAAACGGTTCTACTGAGCTGCCTGATATAAATGTGATTTTTAAATGGCATGTGGCATATTTATTTCATTACGTCAAAAGGCTTCGCGGTCCGGATGAACGCATCTCGCGGTCCGGATTCGGACCGGAGTCCGCTAGTTGGCGACCCCTGCTGTAGAGTGACAATTTGAGCGTTCACGGCATTAAGGGTTATGCCTTTAGCTTTGAGGCAAACATTACCTTTTGCAGTTCGATATCCGTACGATTTCGGCCCACTTGAACAGAACTCCAGGATTGAGTCATGAGGTTCTAATTCGCTTGTGAGCTGACCCAGATAAGGTCCTGTCTCGGGGATCCATTCATTATTTTTGGATATAAAGACGACAGAATCCGTATCTGTGTAAATGACACGTTCGCCTAATTTATCCAACAGTTCGTAAAGTTCCAAACGAGCGTACGCCGTCGTGAATGCACCTATGAACACGTTAACGTCTCGCGTAGGGCTCGCATCCTGTTCAGGATATGACCACTGAATCAGCGCTACAGAATCTGAAACAAACGAGAAGTGTTTTATTACACGACCGGTCCCGAAAATGTATCGTGCAAACTCTTCAGGTTCTGTCAGGAACTCTGACGACGGCAAATTAGATCGCAGGGAGAAGCGACCCCACAAAGAATTTAAGACCAATTTTGCTATCGTTCTTTTCGCAGGATTGTGAGATATTTTATTGATGTCAAGTTCAACTCCCTCTTTATCAAGATAATCCTTGATGTATGTTTGTTTTTCATCGTCCGTGACTACGGCTTCGGGGAATCCTGACGCTTCCTGCTTGAATTTAAGAAACGTCTTTACATAGCCAGTGAATAAATCGTCTGACGTCTCAGAGAAATGCCATATCTCGCCTATTTTCACAACCACATAGCCGTGCTTAATAGCTTGCATCAGCTCGACACTAACCCAGCATCCGCTCAAAGTTCTTTGCTCATCAGCGTGATGGCATTGTGCATCCTGAATCTCCTCCTCTGCGCATGTTCGGCAGAGTGGAAACATAGTTTTTTCGTGCATCTGTAAGGTAACACGGGGTGAAAAGCTTTCGCGGTGGAAGCACTTTTGCCCTGATCAGACCAAAATAATTCTCCAGTGGCTCAAAATCTCTAAATATGATCTTAGGATGTCCGATTGGATATGTTTTATGTGACTGCACATAAGGATACAGAGATGTGAAGTCGTAATAATCAATGCGTTCTCCGTCTGCTGTTTTGTGCTAAAGTTTAATAGCGTTCGTACGTCCCCCATAAAGGGCATCTCTAGGCTTCAGCCTCTCAGGTGTTTTGTAACCTGTCATAAATTTCATAACTTCAGGATCGTGTAGCTTCGCCCTCTCCCACTCGCACTCCCACACGGAGACCACCCGTAATGAATAAACGTCACGCAGAGCCTCGAGTTTGTTATCAGATTGTATCCTGAGAACACCAAAAGGCAATTTTGAGACTGGATTTATATAATTTGGATCATAGCGGCAATTATGACCATGAAAAAAGCATCCGAGGTGTTCTAAAGCTATTTTTTCACCATTTGATTTCTCATAATATCCGTCAACATGGAACGGGCCGAATTTAACCTCGCCGTAGTTAAGGGCGTGGTGCACATCTGCGTTTTCACGTTCTTTAACATACTCCAGCCATTGTATTGACACGTTGGAGAATGTCTTGAACTGATTAACGTATGCGTTATTATGAGTTAATGCTAGAGTGTCTTGTGACAGAAAATTTGTTTTGAATACTTTCATACATGCGCCCGCCAACGTCACACATTTAAACGGGTCGATTTTTGCACACTCAATGAACTCCTCACGAAATCTCATGCAGGCCTGTCGCAGAATGATTACGTCATTGCGCCCGTAAAAGGCTATTTCTTTTCTGAAGTCGAATACGCGCCCCTCCACGCTTTGATACCATTTGTCAAATCTGGATCTCTCTACACTGCTCATCGTGGCATAGCCATACATGTCTTTAGAAGGGTAGCTATATAATCACTGTTTTCCGGTCTGTTGAAATGGTGGGGGAAAAATCCTTTTTCACATGCCGATAGATTTAGCGCCGCGGGGATTTTGCTAAGACCAATTGGTAGAAAACTGAACGTGTCTATGTATCTCTGCTGAAACGCAGTGTCGTTATTCTACACAAGTTATTCTACACCCCTGCATAATGATTTTCGGTGCTAAACCTTCATTTATGAAATACTCCAGCAGTATGTACGAGTCAAACCCTGAAGCGTTGTGGGCTAAAAATGTGTAATTAGCGTATTTTGGACGTCTGAAATGTTTGATCAGATGCTTCACACAATCCGTACCTTCAGCTGTGAATTCGTGCCCATCGTGCGTTATAGCACATACATAATTTGCCACGTGTTTACCCCCTGTGTACATCGTCTCAAAATCATAATAGACGTATTTGTCATCGGTTTCGGTTTGCTTGTCTGGCTGTATGTAACAGGTATGTTCCCCATCGCCCATCAAAACGGCTGGGGGCACTTATGAGGCCGGTTTTTTTTACCCTCGACACCCGTCATTCTGTAATTCATACAGCATTTGTTGCAATATTTTATCACATCGCACTGCGGTCTCTCACCTGGTATCCTCGACTGTTTATGCTTATCGTGGCAATATTGAGATCTGCAAAATCTCTTGCAATGGGCACATAGTAAGGTTTTTTTGGCGTGCGTGTGACATGCATTGTCCAGACAGACGTTACACGCGTATTTGCATTTATGAATTATACGGTCCTTAAAACCTTTGTAGCAGAACTCACACACTTAGCTAAAGCCAATAAACGCTTTGAGGTTTTTGATCAGATGGTAGTGTGAGTCATGGATAAAAAGATGAACTGTTTTTGGATGCATCTCATCAGTATTTTTATATACACTCAATTTCCCCGAACACTCTCTATGAAAAAACACTATTTTCAGATCGAGTTGTGTCTCAAAGACAGCGAGGTCGTTAAAGCCTATTTTGGTTTGTGGTGTAAAGCCGGCATTAATGTGTATATCTCTACAGATTTTCTCCAGATCTTGACCATTAGCTGTGGGGTTCATAAAATGGGCTAGACAATAGCTAAAGCACATATTGTCTTCGACATTTACGGGTGTGAATAAATTCATTTTATTCCTTTTGATCGTCTCGCTGATTGCTAGATCAGTTATCCGCATGCGTCCTCCCCCCTGCTTATCCATAGCAATCGACACCCGCAGATTCATTTGAGTATCACTTGAAATCTCTTTGCTACTTTGTACCGCCCGCTCAATCTGGTCTATGAACAAGTCGGTGTTGTGATTATCTTCCGGGGTTAAAACAGCATTAATCGCCGTGGGTAGATCTACACCTGTTAGTGAGATATTAATATACCCGTTATCACCTGCCATCAATCTAGAGATTGCGATAATTTCAGCTAGTAATGTATTAAGCAGAATGTTGTACGCAGCTAGGTCTGTAGTATCTATTTCACGGAAATCCAAAGTTCTGTGAATTTCCAGCCCGTTGAATCTCGGACGCGCCACTATTGTGAATGGTCCAATGATTCCTCCTTGACTTATTAAATTAATAATTTCGTCTTGAGTCAAACCCATATTAGGAGCTGATGGATCATAAATCGATGGGTGCTGTGCGCTGCCGTCACCATCAATCTGTTCATTATTACCATTACCATCTTCATCATCATATATCATATTACTGCCATTACCGTATTGTATTTCTAACCAGGGCTGTTGAGCGTTCACGAGGTTTTGTAATGTCTCAGACCCGTTAATGAAATTAGGTGCGATCATGCGTAACTGTTGATTAATAAGTTCGATCAGCTGGATTCTGGCTCTTGAGGACACGGGCTCACCGTCTTCATCACCCTCCGTTTGACGGTGTATGATGATGTTGATGATGTAAATCATCATGACACCTTTTAGAGACCATTGTTTCACTTTTGTAGTTTTATTTATTTTAAATTTTTTTTTTTTAAAGACAAATTTATCTTAAGCGGGTGCTCCACAAAGCTTTTTTCCACATAAGTCGTCACAAAACACAGATGATGCATAGGGTGAATGTTGAATCGCATAGCATAGAAATATCAGTAAAATTAATCAATAACAAATCATTGAAAACCCATCAATTACATACAGTGATAAAATTACAATTTAAAAAAAATTATACAACATACGTAATAACAGTTGATGAGATCAGTCAGGTTAACATAAAATAATCACATTCTTCTTCTTCTTCTTTCACTCATTATAACATCTTACAATTCAGTTAGCACTCTTTGAATAATGTTCATTCTCTCACTAAATAAGGATAAAGCAATCACGGATAGCTGATGCTGATCTCTTACTTCATGAAGCTCGGTGTACAATCTTTGGTTCTCCGTTATGATGTGATCATAACGATCTCTCCAAAGCTCTGCATCGTTTTGCAAAGCTGCCGTATGTTGCTGCTGAATAGCGATTATGGATTGCTGGTTAGCAATAATATCGCTTGGTGAATCTCTCACAAACCCCTCGACTTCTTGGTAAGATAATGGTCTCCCAACCAGGTCTAACACTAGTTCAAAATTACGGTTTGCGCGACGAAGCGTATCGTAAGAGAGCCGATGCAGATCGCGCTCGTTGAAAAGCGGTTGAATCTCTCGCAGGCCTTCATCGCTCTCGTCAGAACTCGATGCCGCCGAATCCGTAAATTCTGCGCTATTCCATGCGTCGAGCTGGGAATTCGTGAATAAATCCAGACCTCTCTCCTCGTAGTTTTGTTCTGTGCAGAAAAAAAGAGAAAATCATTATCTATGAAATATATTTATGTTAGATAAAGGTTTATGATGATACGAATGCTGTTTAATATCTCACCGCTGTTTTCTGACGTTCTTATACGTTGTGCGTCAGGGAATACACGATCACCGTAAACCTCCCGGAGACATTTTTCTCCACGATTGGAGCCTGAAGAGGGTCCGGGGGCTTCTCCGCTAGATTCTTGTGTACAGGCTGCATGGGGGATCCCAGCGATGACGTCTTCAGTGACGTAGCTAGATGCATGCACTGATTCGCCAGCGGGCAGAACTTCTTCTGAGGGGGCGTTGCCATCTACTGTTGTAGTGAAAACATAATAGCCTATTATAACAATATATAGTATTTTTAAATATAGTAACGATCTGAAATATAACTGTTCTCACCGTTAATAATGTCTTGAACAACGTCTCCGACCAGTAGAGCTTCATTGACTGAAATAGAACCACAGATCAGCGTTATTATTAGAACCCCCATGAGCGCATTTTAATTGTGAATCAGAAAATACTTACATAGTTCATCCAGAATTATTTCAAGACCCTCGTCAAAATATAGACCTGATTCAGGCATATCTGCGATGTTAAAACAGTGTAAACAGAATAATTAATAGATATGATTCGTAAAGCGACTGAATACATGTGTAACACTCGCAGGTTACCAAATGGGCAAAAAAAAAAAAAAAAAACTCACCGTTGTTGTCGTTTGCAGCCATGGAGTCAGCGTTAAGGAGTCGATCTTCTGTGTGTGTTGATTTATCTGTAATGCTGATGGCTTCGTTCAGGACATTTTCAGGAATTCTCGTACAAGAGGTGGGTTCGGTGCGGTCATAAAAAGTTCTAATAACACCCCCCATTCAGATATCACTAGACCTGATTGATTCACGCTCTTATGTTTTCATGTTTTGTAGACCTAAGGGGCTAAAAAAAACCCTATCTCACTAAATGCATCTATGTGAAATGTCTCCAATAGTTTTAAACTTAATTAAATAATCTGATAGTTTTATTTAATGATGTTTTATAAACAAAGTTCGGGAGGAGCACGTTCAGATAATTGACACAGGTGGAGAGCAATCAGCTAATCATCAATAAGAGGTATATATACACGCAGCAGTCTTACCTCTGTTCATTGACAGTTTTCCAGCACGGACGGCATTTCCGGCAGTTCGCCCCGCCCGCCCACGCTGTCTACACGGCTCGAAGCAACTCTACAATACTAAAATCTTTTCCTTAAAAATGTATAAGCTATCTAAAAAAACCCTTTCGGCCGCTTCCATCAGCATTCACGAGCCAACCGCAAGAGCAGGGCTCGGACAGTGTGAAGGAGTGCACACCGCACAGACTTGCAACAGGGAGAACTACAACAGTTCCTGTCTTAAGATAAAGTATTACAACTCTTTTACTTTTCTTTCTTGCGATCTTTCTGCATCTGTGTACTACAGTACAGACAGATACTTTTCACACAGGAGAAGTGCGTTCATCATGGACGCGCACGCGGTCGCCGTGGTGATGAACGATCAATATACTTGCTGCTGGTAAAGCGAGTGAACGTATCGTGAGGCTAAATCACTAAAATGCTGGCAATGCAACAGTGCATATTATGCCAAACAATCAGCTACTAGTTGGAATCAGCTGATAATCACTGCCTTGATTCAATACTTCTCAACTTGACTCACATAAACTCGGTCACACAGGGCTCGACACAGTGTGACCATAATCGCATTTGTGACTATAAATAGACGTGTGCGAACTGAACAATGTATTTGGGAGCACCCGCTTTCTTAAGTGTAACACCAATACCTTATAGTAGGGCAGACTATTGTATTACAAGCGTATCAATGATTATGATATGCTATCTTATATTTATATATATTTTATGAAAAAGAAAAATTCAAAGGCTATGATTTCATTGAATAAATGTGAGCGATCACGTTTCAAAATCTGAATGTGGTACCGTTGTGCATTCTACTGGCTTGAACAATGCTTCAGAATGCTTCAGTTCAGAGCATTTCACAATCAATGAATAGCATACATTTATGCAAAGCGAATTCGAATCAACAATGACAAATTACGATATAAATCACTGTAAAGAAATCGGTGTATACAGTTGTAAGACTGTGTATTTTATCTCTCATATGAATTTGAATGAGCATCCTGCAATAATAAGGCATAAACATTTCAAAATCTCCTCCATGAACTGCCACCTTAACGTGGTGGAGGGGTTTGAGTACCCGAATGACCCTAGGAGCTACGTTGTCCGGGGCTATATGCCCCTGGTAGGGTCTCCCAAGGCAAACAGGTCCTAGGTGACGGGTCAGACTAAGAGCAGTTCAAAAACCCTTATGAAGCCAAAAAAAAGGAGGACCGTGACGTCGCCCGGTATGGCGCAGCCGGGGCCCCACCCTGGAGCCAGGCCTGGGGTTGGGGCTCGTATGCGAGCGCCTGGTGGCCGGGCCTTCCCCCACGGGGTCCGGCCGGGCTCAGCCCAAAGAAGCGACGTGGGGACACCTTCCCGTGGGCCCACCACTCACGGGAGGGACCGTAAGGGGCCGGTGCAAAGCGAATCGGGCAGCAGTCGAAGGCGGGGGCCTAGACGACCCGATCCCTGGACACGGAAACTAGCTCTTGGGACATGGAATGTCACCTCGCTGGCGGGGAAAGAGCCTGAGCTTGTGCGTGAGGTTGAGAGGTTCCGACTAGAGATAGCCGGAATCACCTCCACGCACGGCTTGGGCTCTGGAACCACACTTCTCGAGAGGGGATGGACTCTTCACCACTCTGGAGTTGCCCATGGTGAGAGGCGGCGGGCTGGTGTGGGTTTGCTTATAGCCCCCCAGCTCTACCGCCATGTGTTGGAGTTTACCCCAGTGAACGAGAGGGTCGTTTCCCTGCGGCTTCGGCTCGGGGATAGGTCTCTCACTGTTGTGTGTGCCTACGGGCCAAACAGCAGTGCAGAGAACCCGACCTTCTTGGTGTCCCTGGGAGGGGTGCTGGAGAGTGCTCCGACTGGGGACTCCGTCGTTCTACTGGGGGACTTCAACGCCCACGTGGGCAATGACAGTGAAACCTGGAGGGGCGTGATTGGGAGGAACGGCCCCCCTGATCTGAACCCGAGTGGTGTTCAGTTATTGGACTTCTGTGCTAGTTACAGTTTGTCCATAACGAACACCATGTTCAAGCATAAGGGTGTCCATCAGTGCACATGGCACCAGGACACCCTAGGTCGTAGGTCAATGATCGACTTTGTGGTCGTTTCATCTGACCTGCGGCCGTATGTCTTGGACACTCCGGTGAAGAGAGGGGCGGAGCTGTCAACTGATCACCACCTGGTGGTGAGTTGGATCCGATGGCGGGGGAGGAAGCTGGATAGACTCGGTAGACCCAAACGTACTGTGAGGGTCTGCTGGGAACGTTTGGCCGAGTCTCCTGTCAGTGAGATCTTCAACTCCTGCCTCCGGCAGAGCTTCGACCGGATCCCGAGGGAGGCTGGAGATATTGAGTCCGAGTGGACCATGTTCTCCACCTCCATTGTCAAAGCGGCTGCTCGGAGCTGTGGACGCAAGGTCTCCGGTGCCTGTCGAGGCGGCAATCCCCGAACCCGGTGGTGGACACCGGAAGTAAGGGATGCCGTCAAGGTGAAGAAGGAGTCCTATCGGGCCTGGCTGGCTTGTGGGACTCCTGAGGCAGCTGACAGGTACCGGCAAGCTAAACGGACTGCAGCCCGGGTGGTTGTGGAGGCAAAAACTCGGGCCTGGGAGGAGTTCTGTGAGGCCATGGAAAAGGACTATCGGCTAGCCTCGAAGAGATTCTGGCAAACCGTCCGGCGCCTCAGGAGGGGGAAGCAGTGCCCTACCAACGCTGTTTACAGTGGCGATGGGCGGCTGTTGACCTCAACTGGGGATGTTGTCGGACGGTGGAAGGAATACTTTGAGGATCTCCTCAATCCCGCCGTCACGTCTTCCATTGAGGAAGCAGAGGCTGGGGGCTCAGAGGACTCGTCCATCACCCAAGCTGAAGTCACCGAGGTGGTCAAGAAACTCCTCGGTGGCAAGGCACCGGGGGTGGATGAGATCCGCCCTGAGTACCTCAAGTCTCTGGATGTTGTGGGGCTGTCTTGGCTGACACGCCTCTGCAGCATCGCGTGGCGGTCGGGGACAGTGCCTCTGGGATGGCAGACCGGGGTGGTGGTTCCTCTTTTTAAAAAGGAGGACCGGAGGGTGTGTTCCAACTATAGGGGGATCACACTTCTCAGCCTCCCCGGGAAAGTCTATGCCAGGGTACTGGAGAGGAGAATCCGGCCGATAGTGGAAGCTCGGATTCAGGAGGAACAGTGTGGTTTTCATCCTGGTCGTGGAACACTGGACCAGCTCTATACCCTCTACAGGGTGCTGGAGGGTTCATGGGAGTTTGCCCAACCAGTCCACATTTGTTTTGTGGATTTGGAGAAGGCATTCGACTGTGTCCCTCGCGGCGTCCTGTGGAGGGTGCTGGGGGAATATGGGGTCCGGGGTCCTTTGCTGAGGGCTGTCCGGTCCCTGTATGACCGAAGCAGGAGTTTGGTCCGCATTGCCGGCAGTAAGTCAGACTTGTTCCCGGTGCATGTTGGACTCCGGCAGGGCTGCCCTTTGTCGCCGGTTCTGTTCATAATTTTTATGGACAGAATTTCTAGGCGCAGCCAAGGGCCGGAGGGTGTCAGGTTTGGGGACCACACGGTTTCGTCTCTGCTCTTTGCGGATGACGTTGTCGTGTTGGCCCCTTCTAACCAGGACCTTCAGCATGCACTGGGACGGTTTGCAGCCGAGTGTGAAGCGGCTGGGATGGGGATCAGCACCTCCAAATCCGAGGCCATGGTCCTCAGTCGGAAAAGGGTGGCTTGCCCACTTCAGGTTGGTGGAGAGTTCCTGCCCCAAGTGGAGGAGTTCAAGTATCTAGGGGTCTTGTTCACGAGTGAGGGGAGGATGGAACGGGAGATTGACAGACGGATCGGTGCAGCTTCTGCAGTAATGCGGTCGACGTACCGGTCTGTCGTGGTGAAGAAAGAGCTAAGCCGTAAGGCGAAGCTCTCGATTTACCGGTCAATCTACGTTCCTACTCTCACCTATGGTCATGAGCTTTGGGTGGAGGACAAGATCCCGGATACAGGCGGCCGAAATGAGCTTTCTCCGCAGGGTGGCTGGGCGCTCCCTTAGAGATAGGGTGAGAAGCTCGGTCACTCGGGAGGAACTCGGAGTAGAGTCACTGCTCCTCCACATCGAGAGGGGACAGCTGAGGTGGCTCGGGCATCTGTTCCGGATGCCTCCTGAACGCCTTCCCGGGAAGGTGTTTCGGGCATGTCCAACCGGGAGGAGGCCCCGGGGAAGACCAAGGACACGCTGGAGGGACTATGTCTCCCGGCTGGCCTTGGAATGCCTCGGTGTCCCCCCGGAAGAGCTGGAAGAAGTGTCTAGGGAGAGGGAAGTCTGGGCATCTCTGCTTAGACTGCTGCCCCCGCGACCCGGCCCCGGATAAGCGGAAGAAGATGGATGGATGGGCATTTCAAAATAAGAGTCCATTCGGTTACTCAAATGTGTTTCTCCATTTGTCCGTCTAACTTTTTCTCCCACAGGAGCTCAGTTTTCTCTGGCTAATTTTCTCCACTGCCACAGCAGTGCTATTCTCTCTGCTCCTACTGGAGCTCAGTTTGCTCTGGCTAATTTTCTCCACTGCCACAGCAGTGCTATTCTCTCTGCTCCTACTGGAGCTCAGTTTCTCTGGCTAATTTTCTCCACTGCCACAGCAGTGCTATTCTCTCTGCTCCTACTGGAGCTCAGTTTCTCTGGCTAATTTCTCCACAGCAACAGCAGTGCTATTCTCTCTGCTCCCTCAGGAGCTCAGTCTATCTGGCTAATTTTCTCCACTGCCACAGCAGTGCTGTTCCCTCTGCTCCCACAGGAGCTCAGTTTCTCTGGCTAATTTTCTCCACTGCAACAGCAGTGCTGTTCCCTCTGCTCCCTCAGGAGCTCAGTCTCTCTGGCTATTTTTCTCCACTGCCTCAGCAGTGCTGTTCCCTCTGCTCCCTCAGGAGCTCAGTCTCTCTGGCTATTTTTCTCCACTGCCTCAGCAGTGCTGTTCCCTCTGCTCCCACAGGAGCTCAGTTTCTCTGGCTAATTTTCTCCACTGCCACAAGCAGTGCTATTCTCTCTGCTCCTACAGGAGCTTAGTTTCTCTGGCTAATTTCTCCACTGCAACAGCAGTGCTATTCTCTCTGCTCCCTCAGGAGCTCAGTCTCTCTGGCTAATTTTCTCCACTGCCACAGCAGTGCTGTTCCCTCTGCTCCCACAGGAGCTCAGTTTCTCTGGCTAATTTTCTCCACTGCCTCAGCATTGCTGTTCCCTCTGCTCCCACAGGAGCTCAGTTTCTCTGGCTAATTTTCTCCACTGCCACAGCAGTGCTATTCTCTCTGCTTCCTCAGGAGCTCAGTCTCTCTGGCTAATTTTCTCCACTGCCACAGCAGTGCTGTTCTCTCTGCTCCCACAGGAGCTCAGTTTCTCTGGCTAATTTTCTCCACTGCCACAGCAGTGCTGTTCCCTCTGCTCCCACAGGAGCTCAGTTTCTCTGGCTAATTTTCTCCACTGCCACAGCAGTGCTATTCTCTCTGCTTCCTCAGGAGCTCAGTCTCTCTGGCTAATTTTCTCCACTGCCACAGCAGTGCTGTTCTCTCTGCTCCCACAGGAGCTCAGTTTCTCTGGCTATTTTTCTCCACTGCCACAGCAGTGCTATTCTCTCTGCTCCCACAGGAGCTCAGTCTCTCTGGCTAATTTTCTCCACTGCCACAGCAGTGCTATTCTCTCTGCTTCCTCAAGAGCTCAGTCTCTCTGGCTAATTTTCTCCACTGCCTCAGAAGTGCTGTTCCCTCTGCTCCCACAGGAACTCAGTTTCTCTGGCTAATTTCTCCACTGCCAAAGCAGTGATGTTCTCTCCCAGAAACCTCAATGCTATGTGACGGCCAGGAGATGTTTAAAGCATTTCACTTCTCTTATAAACATGCTGTTCCCCGATTTTTCTCTCCTTTCAATCACCTCATTTATTTTCTACCTGCATCCAGTTTTTTCCACAATTGATGAACGGCAAAATTCACCAACCTCTCTCTGATCAAAGGGATTCAAAGATCCCAGCCCACCCGTTCCGACACCAGACTACCTATAACGCTGGTAACCTCAAAGGTATTGACACCCTCCGCACAGAATACCAGCCCCTCAATGCCACCCTAATACTCAACGCCATGTTTTTCCTAGCCTTTTCTGGTTTCCTTAGATGCTTGGAGTTCATCTACTTTTCAACCTCTCATCGCCAATCTAATCATAACAGGAAAATAATGCAGAATTTGATTCTGACTGATAACACTGTGAAGCTGCTTTGAACCAATTGGCATCGTAAAAAGCGCTATAAGGGTCATTCCACGAAATTGGTGCCTTTTGTGTCCCTAAGAAATAATCAGACATAGAATTATTATAACAACACATAAATTTGTGATTTAAAAACATAATAATACTATGTATTGTTTCCTCAATATTACATTAAATTAAAGTCAATTTAATATTATTTTAAGTAATTAAAATTGCTTCTAAGATGATAAGGGTAAGGTTTTTGCCATGTCCCTCGATATGATTGTTCTTTTTCAGCAGGACTTTTAATTTGCAAACTGAAGGCAAAATGATTCTAAAATCACATTTGCATATAGCTATAAGTATATTCTCATTGTTAAGCAGTGTTTGGGCATAAGTATACTTTTTTTTTTTTTTTTTACATATAAATCATTTTATCGGTGTCCCTTGATTCCATGTCATTCCTGTTACCGTCACCAAAAACCCCTTTAAAATAATGGTACACTCCAGTGACATCACTTCCAGGAAGTTACATCATCTCTCATCATTATTCCAACAGCTAAAACACAAGTAAGTTTCTCTCTCTCTTTTATAATTTTTGATGATTTATGAGAGTTGACTGAGGTGGGGACATCATGCAATGTCAATACTGTTACCATTTTTAAAGTATAAATTAAAATTATTATTTATTTAACATAATGAAATCAATATCTACAAGTAATTAGTGATGGGCAGTCCGAGGCTTCGTGAAGCACTGAAGCAGTTGAAGCAAATGTGCCATATTGTTTCGAAGCTTCGAATCAATCTGACACCCGTCTCTACGGCGCCATCTAGTGGTCATTTGCATGTGTTGATCTGAAATACCTTGACAATGATCCATGTAAAAAAAATAGTTTTTAACATCTGTCTGACAATTACATGATCTTGGTTTTGTAACCTGTAGCCTCGTCATTGTAAAGAACTATATATATTTTGTTTGTTATACAAAATGAACATTAATAAAATAAATAAAGCCACAATGTGTCACATTTGTCACAAAACATTTTTATTCAAAAATATGAATTGCTCTGCTGTTGAAGGACTCAGCCGACTTCTTTTTTTTTTACATATAATTTCTCCAGCCTTTGAAAAAATCCTCTCACAAGGGACACTTGTTGCTGGCATGCACAAATATTTTTGGATGATGTAAATACAAGGATGATGTATTGTTGCAGAAGGCTAGCTGCCTATCACAATACACACATCTCACTTTATTTGGTGCTTCCAAATGGAAATGCTCCCACACCACAGATGTACGGCATCTCTTGCGTGCAGCCTCCATTTTTATATATTCTATTAATATATCTATATATCACCTATGAATCTATATCTATATAATTCTATATATCTAACTTATGCTGTGCTATCTATCTGTCACTATCTAACTTAGCCTATATGAATGTGTCACTATATCTATCCTAACTATATGTCACTGTCTATACCTATCAGTCAATATATCTAATTTAAATCTAGCCTAAATGTCACAGGTCGGGGGTACGGTGGCACCACGCCGACCGACCTCCCCGTTACCCCTTGGCAGTGCCCTTCCGAGGAGCTACCCCACAGCCCAGAGACGACAGACGATAGAGTAACAATTTAAAAGACTTTATTATTTAAAAGATTCTATAATTGGGAGCTGCTCCCAACGTGGACAGATGGTAAGTATCCGGACGCCCGGGTCAGGTCCGATGGTGGGTGAGTATGGCACTGTTGGGGAGAGGCTCTCGAACCCAGTGGCACAGGTCCTTACCCCAGGTGGCCGTTCAGCTGGGGTGACTCAGCAATGGGCGTTCGGCTGTGGTGGCTCAGTCTAGATATCAATGCAACAGCATGAAGAGGAGAGACATTCAGAATGTTCAGTGTAACTTCAAAGGAGAGTACTCACAATGGGCGTTCGGCTGTGGTGGCTCAGTATAGAAGACAACACTTTAGACTGTAGTGGCTCAGCATAGAAGACTGCGCTTTAGATGGTGGTGACTCAGTATAGATATCAATGCGACAGCATGAAGAGGAGAGACATTCAGAATGTTCAGTGTAGCTTCAAAGAAGAGTACTCACAATGGGCGTTCGGCTGTGGTGGCTCAGCATAGAAGACTGCGCTTTAGATGGTGGTGACTCAGTATAGATATCAATGCAACAGCATGAAGAGGAGAGACATTCAGAATGTTCAGTGTAGCTTCAAAGAAGAGTACTCACAATGGGCGTTCGGCTGTGGTGGCTCAGCATAGAAGACTGCGCTTTAGATGGTGGTGACTCAGTATAGATATCAATGCAACAGCATGAAGAGGAGAGACATTCAGAATGTTCAGTGTAACTTCAAAGAAGAGTACTCACAATGGGCGTTCGGCTGTGGTGGCTCAGTATAGAAGACAACACTTTAGACTGTAGTGGCTCAGCATAGAAGACTGCGCTTTAGATGGTGGTGACTCGGTATAGATATCAATGCGACAGCATGAAGAGGAGAGACATTCAGAATGTTCAGTGTAACTTCAAAGAAGAGTACTCACAATGGGCGTTCGGCTGTGGTGGCTCAGCATAGAAGACCGTGCTTTAGATGGTGATGGCTCAGTATAGATATCAATGCGACAGCAAGAAGAGGAGAGACATTCAGAATGTTCAGTGTAGCTTCAAAGAAGAGTACTCACAATGGGCGTTCGGCTGTGGTGGCTCAGCAGAGAAGACAACACTTTAGACTGTAGTGGCTCAGCATAGGAGACTGCGCTTTAGATAGTGATGGCTCAGTATAGATATCAATGCGACAGCATGAAGAGGAGAGACATTCAGAATGTTCAGTGTAACTTCAAAGAAGAGTACTCACAATGGGCGTTCGGCTGTGGTGGCTCAGTATAGAAGACAACACTTTAGACTGTCGTGGCTCAGCATAGAAGACTGCGCTTTAGATAGTGATGGCTCAGTATAGATATCAATGCGACAGCATGGAGAGGGGAGACATTCAGAATGTTCAGTATAACTTCAAAGAAGAGTACTCACAATGGCGTTCGGCTGTGGTGGCTCAGTATAGAAGACGACACTTTAGATGGGTGTGACTCAGTATAGATATCAATGCAACAGCATGAAGAGGAGAGACATTCAGAATGTTCAGTGTAGCTTCAAAGAAGAGTACTCACAATGGGCGTTCGGCTGTGGTGGCTCAGCAGAGAAGACAACACTTTAGACTGTAGTGGCTCAGCATAGGAGACTGCGCTTTAGATGGTGGTGGCTCAGTATAGAAGACAACACTTTAGACTGTAGTGGCTCAGCATAGGAGACTGCGCTTTAGATAGTGATGGCTCAGTATAGATATCAATGCGACAGCATGAAGAGGAGAGACATTCAGAATGTTCAGTGTAACTTCAAAGAAGAGTACTCACAATGGCGTTCGGCTGTGGTGGCTCAGTATAGAAGACGACACTGTAGACTGTGGTTGCGTTCAACTCAGACGCTTGGATCCTCCGCCCATCGACACGTTGTTGTTGCGGTTCTTTTCCTCGCTGCAAGCATTGTACTCTACCCCACACGTGCAATCACCGCAATCTCACTCTCATCAATCGTGCGAAGTTCAGCAAACACCAGTATCACTCCAATTTCCCCAAAACTAGAACGCTGCTCAAATCCAACGAGGTATTTCCGTGCTGGTCGATGGCGGACATCTAGTGAAACAACACAGCTTTATTCCGGATAACAGTCAAAGATGCTCCCCTACTGTCGTCTTGTTTCTCACAACGCCAAGTGGAACACTTATCTTGCTAGTGGTAACTCCGACGTGTAATCCTTTCCTCTTTAACTCCACGACCGATAACTCGTCACCACATGCACGAATTCCCTGGAAGATGCTGGCCAGATCAACGGAGCACGTCCTCTCAACACTGCACTTGCCGATTCTTCCTGAGAAGAGCTCACGCCACAAACTATCCTCGCCACAGCTTACATGACCACACATCTGCAGAACGCTGCTTTTATATTCCTCCTCCCACATATCACCCGCGCCTTTGTTCACTCACACAGGTGCGGCCAATCTCTCATCATCAACATGAGCCGTCTCGAGCTCATGCGCACTAGCCACCGGAACCGGACTCGGGGTTTCCGGAAAGACGTCCGGGGGAAAAAGGGCACAGCCGAAGAAACGTTCCGGGTCTTAGTCACTCCGTGACATCCCCCCCTACCAATGGGTTCTAGTCCCTAGAACCCCGGATCAGACGTCCACTCACCGTACCTCACCGGCGGTTGTCCCTGATTGTCGCGCTGTGAGCGTCGGGGCGGTGATGGTAAAGGTCCAGGGTCCGCTACGGGTTCTGGTTCCTCAGGAATCACTCCCCAGCCTATTCCTAAGGGTTCAGCCATCCCAAGGGGCATCGGGTCCGTCCTCACCGGTCCCGGATAATTGGGACAGGGCCGAAGCAAGTTACGATGCAACACTCTTTCGGGACCCAGCCTCCCCTCGGGTCGGAGGACATATACCGGCTGGTTTGGATCTTTTTGCCGGTCCACCACATAAGGCACAGCCTCCCACCGGTCGCTCAACTTCCCTTTCCCTTGACGTCGATTATCCCTCACCACTACTCGCTCTCCCGGCAACAACGGGGCCTCTTTAGCAGTGCGGTCGTACAATCTCTTACTCTTAGCTGCGGCCCTGCTTAGGTGTTCGCTGACTCTCTCGTAGGCAGCGTGTAGCTGTTGGTGATGCCGACTCACCCACTCAGTAGTGCTCGGGGTACCCGTTGTCGGTACGGTTCCCCAAAGGAGATCAACTGGCAACCTTACATGCCTCCCGAACATCAAGAAAGCGGGGGCGAAGCCTGTAATGCTGTGGATGCTGTTGTTGTACGCTTGTAATAGGGAAGGGAGGCGTTCAGCCCATGCGCTCTGTTGGTCTGCCTCCAGGGTCCCCAGCAAACCCAATAGGGTCTGGTTGAATCTCTCGCACCCCCCATTCCCCTGGGGGTGGTACGGGGTAGTGTGGGTCTTTCGGCACCCATACAGTTGGCACAATTCAGCAATCACCCGAGACTCAAAGTTTGGGCCCTGATCCGACAGGAGGACCTCTGGGCATCCGAAGTGTTGGAACACAGCTCTCCAGAGAGCTGTAGCTGTAGTAGTAGCCGTCTGGTCCGGAGTGGGAATAGCCCAAGAATACTTAGTAAATAAGTCTGTGACTACCAGGATGTTCTGAAATGGGTCAGCCGGCCGGCTCAACGTCAAGAAGTCTACCCCCACCATATGTAACGGTGCCCGTGGTCGTACTGGGACAAGGGGGGCTTTCACTTCCTTTCGGGCCTTAAACAGCAGGCAGCGGGGACAACCTCGGACAAACGCACCCACCGTTGCTCCCATCCTAGCCCAGAAGAAATGTCTCCTCAATAGGGACAAAGTCCTATCCTGGCCTTGATGGCCCATCCGGGTATGGTAGGCGTGGAGTAACGGCTGCACCTGCCCTGCCGGTACCACCACCTGGTACACTGGCTCACGGGTGACAGGATCCTGGAATGCCCGGCAGATCACACCCTCCTTTAGACAAAGCCTCTCCCACTGGCCACGGAGCAACCTCACCGTCTCCGTCTGTCTCGCAACATCCCTCAATAGGGAGCCCTTCTCCAGCCACTTCCGAACGACCATCAAATCAGCATCTCTCTCCTGCAGCTCCTTCCAACGCTTAGGGTCCCAGCCCCAACTCTCGGGAACATCGCTGTCCCCTGCTCCGGGGGCTTCCACTATTCCCACCAGGAATTCCTCTTGGTCCTCCCTCGGAGGGGCCTCGCCCAGGTTCTCCCCATGGTGCACCGGGAGCCTGGACAATACGTCCGCGTTAGCATGTTCTCGTCCTGGCCGATACCGGATCTGATAGTCGTAGTTAGCCAACTGAGCCACCCAGCGTTGCTCGACTGCGCCCAACTTTGCTGTATGCAAGTGTACCAAGGGATTATTATCTGTCACCACCTGTACCTTAGCTCCCCACAGGTAGTCCTTGAACTTTTCACTCATGGCCCACTTCATCGCCAGTAGCTCGATTTTGAAGGAACTATAATTGGAGTCGTTCCGTTCCGCCGAGTGGAGGCTCCGACTGGCATAGGCGATCACTCGTTCCTCGCCTTGTTGTCGTTGCGCCAGTACGGCACCCAACCCCAAGTTACTTGCGTCGGTGTACAGGACGAATGGGAGCGAGAAGTCGGCATATGCCAGTATTGGGGCCCGTAGCAGTTGTTGTTGGAGACTTCGGAAGGCTATTTCGCATGCGTCGCTCCAGGTCACCGAAGGGGAGCCACGACTACGCAACCGTGCCGTGCCCACAAGCAGTTGATTTAATGGCTTGGCTATCTTGGAGAAGTCTCGAATAAAGCGCCGATAATAGCCCACAAACCCCAGGAATGACCGCACCTGTCGAACCGTCTTCGGAGGCTCCCACTCTTGTACCGCCCTCACTTTCTCTGGATCGGGGGAGACTCCTGCCGCACTGACGCAATGGCCCAGGAACTTGACCTCCTGCCTAAACAGCTGGCACTTGTCCGGCCGCAACTTCAGCCCATATTTTTCCATCGCCTGGAACACTTGCTCCAGGTGGAGTAGATGGCTAGCAAAGTCTGGGGAGAAGACGATCACGTCGTCCAGATAGACCAACGTGGAGTCCACCAACTGACCTCCCAGACACCGCTGCATCAGCCTCTGGAAGGTGGCGGGGGCGTTGCAAAGGCCGAACGGCATCCGTTCCCACTCGAAGAGACCAAAGGGGGTCGTAAATGCGGTCTTCTCCCGATCCCCCTCCTCTACCTGGACCTGCCAGTACCCACTGGCAAGATCCAACGTGGAGTACCAGGCAGCTTTGGTTAAACTAGTCAACGAGTCTTCGATCCGGGGCAGGGGGAAGGCGTCTTTCTTGGTCACACTATTCAGTTTCCTGTAATCTACACAGAATCTCCACGCTCCGCTCTTCTTTTGGACCAGGACAATCGGAGCCGCCCAAGGGCTACTGCTCTCGCGAACGATGCCTCTCTCTATCATCCCCTGTAACAGGGTACGAACTTCGGAGTATAGGGTCGGTGGTACCGGTCGATAGCGCTCCCGGCTGGGTGCAGCGTCCCCCGTAGGGATCTGGTGCCTCACAATGCCCGTGCACCCATAGTCCTCTTCATGGGTGGAGAATATATGCCGCCATTTGTTCAACAAAGCTTGGAGCTGACGCTGTTGTTCCTCCTCTAGCCCCTCTCCCTGTAGAGCGTCGCCGGTCAGATGGTCAGGCACTTCAGCGCCGCCCAGACCCATTCGCTGGCCCTCAGGTGTAATAGCCACCTCCACGACTGCTGCATCCACTCGGCTGAAGCATACGTCTCGACTTTCCCGTACCTGTTGAGGCTCCACTGCCGTTACTCGAGCCAGTTGCTGATGTCGATAAAGACTGACGGGATAAGGACTGGTGTTCCGGACTTTGACAATTACTCTGCCTCGGCAGATGGCGGCGAGCCCTCGGGCGACTTCGACGGCCCGGCACGCCCCGTGTGGCTCCACAAGAACCCAGCCCTCCTGACGACTTGACCGTACTGGCAACCGAGCCCAGACGAAAGCCTCGCTCTTAGCTGGAACAGAAAAGGCATACCTGCAGGCCACTCGTCCGGTCTCCTCCCAGTCCCATTGTGCTCGAGCACCATAAATCCGTCGACAATCTGCGATTATACCTTCCCACTCCCTTGCTTCTTTTGATGGGAGCCTCGGAGCGGGCCGACTCCGGAACAACTCCTCCCAACACTCCGATATCACATTCATGCCCAGAAGAGCTCGGTGGGCACCCAGACACTGATCCCGGACAATGACAATGCCCTTCTGTTGGACTCCCACCCCTCTGATCTGGAAGTCCGCCACTACGTATCCGATATACGGGATGTCAAGTCCATTCGCCCCTCTAAGGGTGAGCCAGGGTGCTTCGGTTTCTGAGCTGCGACATTCGTGGAAGAGTTCTCGAGACAAGCTTTCTGCGAACAAGGTGACTTGTGAACCAGTATCAACCAGACACTGAAGTTTGGTGCCGTTAACTTGGATTTCAACCGTCGGACAGCGTCCAACTAACTGGTCCTTAGGAACGGGCAAGGAAGGGGGGTCAATCGTGGGGGTCCCGACCACTTGACCCACAGTGGCCGGTAACCTTAAAAACCCCCTTGTGACCCACGCCGCGAACCACACTGGCGACTCATATGTCCCGCCTCCCCACAGTGATTACAGATTGGCCGTCCTTGCTCGTCCCACTGGAACCGAGCTGGGCCTGGTCTTCCCGGTCGGCGTCCCATCTCCCGACTTCCCTCGGAATAAGACCGCTCCCGCAACAAAGGCACCCCACCAGGACGACCCCGTTGGAGCTCGCCGATCAAGGTCTTAGACAGTTCGGCCATCTGTTCCTTAACATCTTTCATGAGCTCTGCTCGTAGCTCTTGCTTCCACTCGTCCACAGTCGGAGCAGGGAGGGGACGGACCCCGCTCGCGGCCATGCAAGCGGGCGGATCAGGAGTCTCGGCGTGATCAGCTTCTTGGGCCAGAGCCTCACGGCGGAGGGCTTCAAAAGTCAACGTGGGGTCTTGGCGAAGCTGTAACCGCAAACTCTGACGGATCGGCCCGTCACGAAGCCCCAACAGGAATTGGTCTCGTAATAAGGTATCTTCTTCTCCCAAGCCATGATCCGCTCGTTCCTTCAGGCGAGTATACTGCTCTCGGAGACGCAAGGAATAAGCACGAAGGTTCTGTCGGGGGCCTTGTCGGAAATTGAAGAACTGGGCGCGGAGCGCCGCAACTGGAGTGGTGTCCCCATATAATTCAGTAAGGAAATCATAAACTGTCTTGGCAGTGGCTCTGACAGCTCTGGGTGCGGCCTGGACCTCCCTCTTGGCTTCCCCCTCGAGGGACCCCAGTACAAACTGCAGTTTCTGTGGCTCACTCAGCCCTTGTAACCCAGCCAAGTATTCGGTCCGAGTCTTCCACTCGTATAAGTTCAATTCCGAGCCAGGCCCCCCGAATCGCTGCGCCCACGGTGCTCCCATGAAAACGGGCATAACTTGGGGTCTAGCGGCAAGTCCCTCTTCCTCCGCCATCTCTTAGCTACGGGTGCTCAACGCGGAAAGGCAACCCTGCCGACTACGCCAGATGTCACAGGTCGGGGGTACGGTGGCACCACGCCGACCGACCTCCCCGTTACCCCTTGGCAGTGCCCTTCCGAGGAGCTACCCCACAGCCCAGAGACGACAGACGATAGAGTAACAATTTAAAAGACTTTATTATTTAAAAGATTCTATAATTGGGAGCTGCTCCCAACGTGGACAGATGGTAAGTATCCGGACGCCCGGGTCAGGTCCGATGGTGGGTGAGTATGGCACTGTTGGGGAGAGGCTCTCGAACCCAGTGGCACAGGTCCTTACCCCAGGTGGCCGTTCAGCTGGGGTGACTCAGCAATGGGCGTTCGGCTGTGGTGGCTCAGTCTAGATATCAATGCAACAGCATGAAGAGGAGAGACATTCAGAATGTTCAGTGTAACTTCAAAGGAGAGTACTCACAATGGGCGTTCGGCTGTGGTGGCTCAGTATAGAAGACAACACTTTAGACTGTAGTGGCTCAGCATAGAAGACTGCGCTTTAGATGGTGGTGACTCAGTATAGATATCAATGCGACAGCATGAAGAGGAGAGACATTCAGAATGTTCAGTGTAGCTTCAAAGAAGAGTACTCACAATGGGCGTTCGGCTGTGGTGGCTCAGCATAGAAGACTGCGCTTTAGATGGTGGTGACTCAGTATAGATATCAATGCGACAGCATGGAGAGGGGAGACATTCAGAATGTTCAGTATAACTTCAAAGAAGAGTACTCACAATGGCGTTCGGCTGTGGTGGCTCAGTATAGAAGACGACACTTTAGATGGGTGTGACTCAGTATAGATATCAATGCAACAGCATGAAGAGGAGAGACATTCAGAATGTTCAGTGTAACTTCAAAGAAGAGTACTCACAATGGGCGTTCGGCTGTGGTGGCTCAGCATAGAAGACCGTGCTTTAGATGGTGATGGCTCAGTATAGATATCAATGCGACAGCAAGAAGAGGAGAGACATTCAGAATGTTCAGTGTAGCTTCAAAGAAGAGTACTCACAATGGGCGTTCGGCTGTGGTGGCTCAGCAGAGAAGACAACACTTTAGACTGTAGTGGCTCAGCATAGGAGACTGCGCTTTAGATAGTGATGGCTCAGTATAGATATCAATGCGACAGCATGAAGAGGAGAGACATTCAGAATGTTCAGTGTAACTTCAAAGAAGAGTACTCACAATGGGCGTTCGGCTGTGGTGGCTCAGTATAGAAGACAACACTTTAGACTGTCGTGGCTCAGCATAGAAGACTGCGCTTTAGATAGTGATGGCTCAGTATAGATATCAATGCGACAGCATGGAGAGGGGAGACATTCAGAATGTTCAGTGTAACTTCAAAGAAGAGTACTCACAATGGGCGTTCGGCTGTGGTGGCTCAGTATAGAAGACAACACTTTAGACTGTAGTGGCTCAGCATAGAAGACTGCGCTTTAGATGGTGGTGACTCGGTATAGATATCAATGCGACAGCATGAAGAGGAGAGACATTCAGAATGTTCAGTGTAACTTCAAAGAAGAGTACTCACAATGGGCGTTCGGCTGTGGTGGCTCAGTATAGAAGACAACACTTTAGACTGTAGTGGCTCAGCATAGAAGACTGCGCTTTAGATGGTGGTGACTCAGTATAGATATCAATGCGACAGCATGAAGAGGAGAGACATTCAGAATGTTCAGTGTAGCTTCAAAGAAGAGTACTCACAATGGGCGTTCGGCTGTGGTGGCTCAGCATAGAAGACTGCGCTTTAGATGGTGGTGACTCAGTATAGATATCAATGCAACAGCATGAAGAGGAGAGACATTCAGAATGTTCAGTGTAGCTTCAAAGAAGAGTACTCACAATGGGCGTTCGGCTGTGGTGGCTCAGCATAGAAGACTGCGCTTTAGATGGTGGTGACTCAGTATAGATATCAATGCAACAGCATGAAGAGGAGAGACATTCAGAATGTTCAGTGTAACTTCAAAGAAGAGTACTCACAATGGGCGTTCGGCTGTGGTGGCTCAGTATAGAAGACAACACTTTAGACTGTCGTGGCTCAGCATAGAAGACTGCGCTTTAGATAGTGATGGCTCAGTATAGATATCAATGCGACAGCATGGAGAGGGGAGACATTCAGAATGTTCAGTATAACTTCAAAGAAGAGTACTCACAATGGCGTTCGGCTGTGGTGGCTCAGTATAGAAGACGACACTTTAGATGGGTGTGACTCAGTATAGATATCAATGCAACAGCATGAAGAGGAGAGACATTCAGAATGTTCAGTGTAGCTTCAAAGAAGAGTACTCACAATGGGCGTTCGGCTGTGGTGGCTCAGCAGAGAAGACAACACTTTAGACTGTAGTGGCTCAGCATAGGAGACTGCGCTTTAGATGGTGGTGGCTCAGTATAGAAGACAACACTTTAGACTGTAGTGGCTCAGCATAGGAGACTGCGCTTTAGATAGTGATGGCTCAGTATAGATATCAATGCGACAGCATGAAGAGGAGAGACATTCAGAATGTTCAGTGTAACTTCAAAGAAGAGTACTCACAATGGCGTTCGGCTGTGGTGGCTCAGTATAGAAGACGACACTGTAGACTGTGGTTGCGTTCAACTCAGACGCTTGGATCCTCCGCCCATCGACACGTTGTTGTTGCGGTTCTTTTCCTCGCTGCAAGCATTGTACTCTACCCCACACGTGCAATCACCGCAATCTCACTCTCATCAATCGTGCGAAGTTCAGCAAACACCAGTATCACTCCAATTTCCCCAAAACTAGAACGCTGCTCAAATCCAACGAGGTATTTCCGTGCTGGTCGATGGCGGACATCTAGTGAAACAACACAGCTTTATTCCGGATAACAGTCAAAGATGCTCCCCTACTGTCGTCTTGTTTCTCACAACGCCAAGTGGAACACTTATCTTGCTAGTGGTAACTCCGACGTGTAATCCTTTCCTCTTTAACTCCACGACCGATAACTCGTCACCACATGCACGAATTCCCTGGAAGATGCTGGCCAGATCAACGGAGCACGTCCTCTCAACACTGCACTTGCCGATTCTTCCTGAGAAGAGCTCACGCCACAAACTATCCTCGCCACAGCTTACATGACCACACATCTGCAGAACGCTGCTTTTATATTCCTCCTCCCACATATCACCCGCGCCTTTGTTCACTCACACAGGTGCGGCCAATCTCTCATCATCAACATGAGCCGTCTCGAGCTCATGCGCACTAGCCACCGGAACCGGACTCGGGGTTTCCGGAAAGACGTCCGGGGGAAAAAGGGCACAGCCGAAGAAACGTTCCGGGTCTTAGTCACTCCGTGACATAAATATAACTAACCAAAGCGCAGTATAAATCTCACTGCTATCACAAAATCACTGCTATCACAAAATCACTCCCCTCTCACAAAAACCCACGAGGTGAAGATGGATTAACTTCACTTTTAAACTGTGGGGAATTAGTTTCATACAGATGTGTGACTGTGTGGTTTGTTCCCGCCCCCTTTAATCAACGCAGTTTCGGCAGGCACCACCTGATGAAACACTTCGAAGCTTCATTTAGCCATAGTCACGTGACATGAGTGCTTCCAATCACAGTTCGGAGCAGTGTTTCGAAACATCTGCGCTTCGGGATCTCGGCAAAGCCCCGAAACGTCTGTTTCGCATCTGCCATCCCTACAAGTAATATCCTTTCAAAGTTTACACCATGTGCTTTTGTGGTATTGACTGCTAGCTAGCAATTAGCAAATTAGCTTGAATTTGTCATACCTGTTACCGTCAGCCCTGTTACTTTTTTATAGTAACAGGTTGTGACATGTGGGTAACAGGGATGACATGACATTATGTGTCACTGTTTTTAAAGTTTATCTGTGTAAAAGGCAAACATTTTTAAATGTCATCATGCGTGTATTATTGAGCTAATGCCTATATTATTCAGAGTGGGTGGTATATGAGGATCAGTTACATTTTTAGTTAGTATTGTTGGTATTAGTATTGTTGGTAATTAAAGTATTTTAGTTAGTATTGTTGGTATTAGTATTGTTGGTAATTAAAGTATTTTAGTTAGTATTGTTGGTATTAGTATTGTTGGTAATAATAATAAATAAAGTATTAACTGTTTAAATAGTTTTAACATAAGTGTGATGATTTAAATTATTTTATTTTATATTTGCAGGCAGAAAAACAAAGGCGCTATCGCGCTCGCCGAGACGCAGATCCTGAAAGAAGGGAAAAATACCTTGAATGGGAGAAGCAGAAAGTGAGGAGATACAGAGAGCAGGAGAAGAAATGCTACAAAATCTAATGGCTACATTGTACGTTTTGAAATTTGTTCCCTCCTTCAATGTGAAAACATGAAGTTTGTATGGCTGTTCTCATTCATTTAACAGCTAAATAAATTTGTGCTTACCATAAGCTACCAGTTCTTTACCTTATTGTTTTGGTGAAATGTTGGCTCATTTTATGTGCAGCTGCTGACTGTTGTTGTTTGTTTTAAAGGGATAGTTCACCCAAAAATGAAAAATCTGCCATCATTCACTCGTGTTCCTCAAGTTGTTCCAAACCTGTATGAGTTTCTTTGTTCTACTGAACCCAACGGAAGATATTTGGAAGAAAGTTTGAAAACCAAGCAGATCTCGCCCTGCATTGACTACCATAGTATTTTTTTCCTACTATGGTTGTCAATGGTAGTCAAAATTTTAGATATCTTTGAAATGTAATGTGCTTCACTAATACAACTATGCCTAGTAAGTGCAAAAATATAAAGGATATGTAAAAAGTTTACAATATTATGTAAACAAATTTGTGTAGTGTATGCTGAAGAATGTGTGTTCTGTCATCCCTGTTACTCTGGTCAGTCCTGTTACTATGATGTCAATCCTGTTACCGTAATAAATTTCATAAAAAATATTAAAATTATATTTGAAATGGCCTTCCAAGTTTTTCCATTGTAAACCTATCAAAATTCTATTTTGGACAAAGCCCTTTTTTTAATATCTCTCTTGTAAAAATATATATTTTTCTTAATTGGCGTGTGATAATCCTCTAAAATTAGTAAATTCTTGGTCATCTGAATGACAAATATAAGATTGAAAAAAATTATCCAAAATTTGAAACAATCCGACTGAAAAGAGGGACTAAAATACTGCTCAAATATGTTAAAACTATAACATAGTTCTAATTAAAACTATTGTATATAGTAACGCTTGTGTCTGTAACAGGGATGACAAAAATATCAAAACATGAGGTAGATAAATAGTCATAAAATAAAAAAAATCATAGCCTGAGATGGCACAATAGAATTTATTGTCATTTTAAGCTGTCTGCATTTCATGGATATTTTTAAAACATAGATTAAACTAATTTTATATTTTCATTTTTCAAAGTTGAAAAGGCACCGATTTCGTGGAATGACCCATTAATAGGCGCATAGAATTACACAAATATGTTCTTTTACAGTCTGGTTAGCACATTCATGTAAGTTGCAGTTTCTAATGTCATGTAGGCCTATATAAGGTGTATGCTAACTTTTGAACAGGGTTTTGTGTAAATTAAGTTTTTTGGTCAATTTTGGTCTATGTAAACATGTTATTTAAAATGAATTATTTATTTTAAAATAAATAAATAAATAAAATAAAAAATAAATAAAATAAAAACAAATTGCAATTTGAAGTAAAATGTTTGAAATTTTGCTTGGGAAAATGTATGACCTCTACTCTACATTTAATGTCAATATGTAATGTTGTCTTTTCAGATTAATTTTGGTGCAATAAACAATCCTACATTTCTTGAATTTGCAAAAAAATATTTTTAATTAAATCAAAACCGAATCATGATTACACCCATTTCTAAACATTTCTTAACATAATCACTAGTTCAAAAACGTTTGATAAAATATTTAAATATGCCTATAATATGTCTATAAATAAACGTATAAATGGAAATATATTTATATAAACATGTTTAAATTATGCCATATAGGCTACATATAACTTTAAGCGACTGATTTTTTTTTTTAATGCACACTGATGTTAACTAATTCTTAGGAGAAGTGGGAAGCAGGGTTTTGTTGCTAAATTATGTTGATGTCATTGCTGCAGCAAGTAAAATACACAGTGATATTATTCAAATTGACTGACCATCTTGGTGAATCTTGTGTTCAAGCGCAAAGAAGAAGACAAGACATGCCAAAATGGCTGGCAGTGTCAGATCAACTGGAGCAATGAGCAATTAATCACGTTTTAAGATGATTTTAGGCAAAAGGCTGAAAAATGCATTGTAGTCTGAGAGTGTCAGAACAACTGCAACAATGAACAATTATACAGTTTAAGAAGATTAGGCAAAATGGCTGAAATATCATATACGTATAGAGTCACTAATAATATAATCTAATAGTTTATCACTTTTGACCAATAGGTGGCACAGTTACAAAATTGATGTGGTGTGGTCAGAATAAGGGAACAATGAGACATGCAAAGTTTGATGCCAATATATCACAGTATTGCAGAGATACAGCCTCAAGAGTCATTTTGGTATCATGCGTCATCTTGTTGTTGCAATATACAAAAGTGGTTTCATCTATTGATGCAAAATCCCTAACTTTTTGTCGGCACAATCTGGAGATGATATGAGTTCATTTTGGTGGAAATATGACATATGGTCTTGGACAAGGTCAAAAAAGTAGGTGTTTAGCAAATAACAAGATGGACGATGTTCAATCACAAGATGTTAACAGTGTGGAGCGTTTTTCTAAAGTTTTGCAGCTTCAGCAGTTTTGTGTTCAAAGGTGACCGTGGAAGACCGTAAAGGCCAAATGACAGATTTTGTCATCAATGAGTTTGTGCTGTGCCAACTGCTCAATGTTGGATCTGAGAAGTTCTTTGAGACAAATGCTCTGGTTTCAAAGCTGCTTGAGGCTGAGGGCATCCAATTGAAGTGCAGAGGTAGCCGTATTATGGCAGCTTCATTTTTGTTTTCATGTTCTTGTAAGCAGATGGATGAGGTCCCAAGTGGAAGTTGCAGCATGTCTAAGGACTCAGTGGAAGAGGGTTTCATGTTGGAGGACTTTTTTAGGATTGAAAGTGATGAAGACTTGAGTTAATTGGATAATGTGAATGAAAAAGAGGTTGAGAAGTTTGAAGAGGCTGGAAAGCGTAAGAAGACTGATTGTTTGTCTGCAGAAGAGTCTGTTAAAGGAACTGAGGAAAAACAGCTGGAAATATAAGTCCAGCCAAAGCATGACAAATGTGATTGAAACGTGAAATATTCAGGAAAGACGGTGAAGAAAAGTAACAAGTTGTTTTAGTTGTAATTAAAACAAGTTATTTGTTTTTTAATGTTTCGAAGAGTGGATTGAGTGTTGACATTGAGTGAATTAATGTTGAACAGTTTTTGTGTTTAGAAAAGGTGAAAGTTAAAGGTAGATGTAGTTTAGTGAAAAAGGAGTAAAGTGTGAAATGAGCAATTTTTGTAGTTTTATAGAATTATAATGTGGTGTTATTTTAATTTTTTATAATTAGTTGTAGTAGATTACAGCAGTTAATTGTGCAATTTTATTTGTAATTTTAGAGTTAAATGTTTACATTGATGTTAATTTAGTATTGCTACATTTATAAATGAAGCATATTAGTTTGTTTTATTGGATAGTGAAATATTTAGTATATATTTGTTAATATATATATATATTTGTTTTGTCAGTATTATTTATTTTGATTGAGAATTATTGTTTGTATATAATATTTATTTTGAAAATAAAAGTCTGAAAGGTTTCATGTTTTAATGTTGAAATGTCTTGTTTAAGTAATTGCACTGGTTGTAGTATTTGTATAGTAAATTTTAACATGGGAAATTTTTATTTTAATTGTTGAGTATGAATTATTTGATTACGAATATAACTGGGATTTTATTTAATATGTATGAAATTGTAGTTTGCATATGGTTAACTTATTAGGGCAACAATAATCAGAATTTACTTAATGTTACCAGTATAGCGGCAGGTCTGCATGTAAAAAATTCTGTACAAATTGATTAATTTAATATGAAATCATTTTTCCTGAGTTTTAAATGAAATCAATATTAACATGTGTTGGTATAGAACTTTGTTGTTGGATTATTAGTAATTATACAAAAGTAGCCTTTAAACATTTTTTACTTGTAGCTATTGTGAGATTACAGTAGTTGTGTCTAAAGTCCACCTTTAGCATAGTATAAATAGGCCATTATTTTAGGTCACAGTTATTTGTATTGGTGTCCAAAATTGCAGTGGAAGTTTAAGTGTACTCATTTGATCAAAGTATGAAGTGCAATAAGGAGTATACAACAGATTTATGTTTTGTTGCTAGAACATCCATAATGCATAATGAAGGTTGTGTTGAATATATTTTTGCGTGTGACCAAAAGAGTGCGACTGAATGTGAACAATCTAATCATTTTCATAATTAGTATTTTACAGTATAGTGTAATGTCATACAGGTATAAAGTATTTTTGATTTGAGTGGGGGTTTTTTTCATTTCATAAATTGTTGTTAGATTTGAAGATATTTTTTCTTATTACTGATGCTGACAGTGAATCAAATTTAAATGATTATTAAAGAAGTACAAATCAAGGAATGTCTAATTCAGTATTCATTTGTACCAGTGGACTGTTAGTGCAGAAATGTAGGAATTGTGAATGAGGGTATAGGTGGTCATGTTGAATACACAGACAAAGACAAAGTTTGGCTCGTTGTGTGGGATTTTTAGCCTTGTATTACTGCCAATTGCAATATTGCATTTGAATAAGATAATCTGACGTTGTTATTACCGAGACAGCTTTGCACTTAAGTTGCCTAGATCCAGGCATAAATTGGTTTTGATTTAAAGACATTCACGGCCTATCATCTGCGCGTTGAACTGCAATTATCAGAGGCAGCTGAGCGAACGAAATAGTGTATATATACAGTAGTCAGGTGTGTTGCCATTCGGGAAAGCGAATGGCTTTTGAAGCAGGTCGGCGGAGCGCGCATGTAAGTTTTGAACATATTCTTTAGTCCTGTTGCACGACTCTAGTAGTTTGATTGTCCTACTAATATTTTATTTCGTTGTGTGGGATTTTTAGCCTTGTATTACTGCCAATTGCAATATTGCATTTGAATAAAATAATCTGACGTTGTTATTACCGAGACAGCTTTGCACTTAAGTTGCCTAGATCCAGGCATAAATTGGTTTTGATTTAAAGACATTCACGGCCTATCATCTGCGCGTTGAACTGCAATTATCAGAGGCAGCTGATCTCACTCAGCAACGAATAGGTTCTATTTAACAAACGTTCCATAGCTGGCGCGGAAGCGTCAGCGGAAGCGTTCAGCTCGCGTTTCAGCCTCCGCGTGTGAAGACCGACGCGGGTAAAGACATCTGTATTCGACTCTTCCTCTGCGCGACTCCTCCGAGGCAGGGACTCCGATAAGGCACCGAGTTATCTCCTTCTTCTCCCTTCATCTTTCTTTCCTTCCTCTCTCTAACCATGTGCGTCAACTCCATCCCCGTTATCTCGCAACCACGACCCACTATTACACGTAGACGTAGACGGCACCGTAACACTGCTAATCTACTTCCTGTTCTCTTCTCCTCTAATGCCTCTCCGTCTCTTTCTTTTTCTGTGGGGCTATGGAATTGTCAGTCAGCTGTCAATAAAGCTGACTTCATTCCTGCCTTTGCCACTCAATCCACCCTCAAAATCCTGGCCTTGACTGAGACCTGGATCCGTCCAGAAGACTCAGCAACACCTGCTGCTCTCTCTAATAACTTCTCTTTCTCTCTTTCTCGCCAGACTGGGAGGGGTGGGGGCACGGGTCTTCTCATTTCTAACAATTGGAAATACTCATCTCACACAGCTCTTTGCAAAAACAACACATTCGAATATCATGCTATAACGCTTTCAACTCCCACTAAAATACATATTGTAGTCATTTACCGCCCCCCAGGTCCACTGACCACCTTTGTTGATGAGCTGGATGTTCTGCTGTCCTCATTTCCAGAGGATGGCTGCCCACTCATAGTACTCGGCGACTTCAACATTCACCTGGACAAATCGTATGCTTCAGATTTCCACTCCCTCCTAGCTTCATTCGACCTCAAACGCCTCATCACGTCACATACCCACAAATCTGGTAACCAGCTGGACCTCATTTACACACGCAACTGCTCTACAGACAATATCTTGGTCAAACCTCTACACATCTCAGATCACTTTTTCATCACATTTAATCTCCAACTCACTACTCACACACCACCAGCTCCTCCACCAGTTACTTTCAGACGAAACCTGCGCTCACTCTCTCCTTCTCATCTTTCCTCTGCTGTCTCTTCCTCCCTTCCCTCATCCACACAATTCTCTTCTATGGATGTTAACACTGCAACTGACACTCTATGCTCCACCTTAACTTCATGTCTAGACAATATCTGCCCTCTTTCTTTTAGGCCAGCACGAGCTACTCCCTCTAACCCTTGGTTATCTGATGTTATTCGTGAACATCGGACAACACTCAGGGCAGCAGGGAGGAAATGGCATAAATCAAATCACCCATCAGATCTAGCTAAGTATCAGTCTTTGCTCTCATCCTTCTCGAATGAAGTACACGCAGCTAAATATTCTTATTTCCAAAACAAAATCACCAGCACCACAAACTCACGCACACTATTCAGAACATTCAACTCTCTGCTCTGTCCTCCTCCTCCACCCCCCACCACCTCCCTATCTCCAGACGACTTTGCACAATTCTTCACAAACAAAACAACAACTATCAGCAATCAGTTCTCACCCCCACACACTGTGGATTTTAGATCAGCCACTTCCACGACCGAACATACTCTCTCCTCATTTTCCACACTCACTGAGCCCGAAGTATCTAAACTTCTCCTCTCCAGCCATCCTACCACCTGTCCTCTTGATCCCATTCCCTCACACCTCCTTCAAGCCATCTCTCCTACTCTCCTTCCTGCACTCACACACATCATCAACACATCGCTCTGCACTGGCACTTTCCCTACCACTTTCAAGCAGGCTCGGGTAACTCCACTGCTTAAGAAACCTACTCTAAACGCATCACTCATAGATAACTACAGACCTGTCTCTCTCCTGCCATTCATAGCAAAAACTCTTGAACGAGTTGTTTTCAACCAGGTTTCATCCTTCCTCTCACAGAATAACCAGCTGGACTCGAACCAATCCGGTTTCAAAAGGGGCCACTCCACAGAGACTGCATTACTGTCGGTCACCGAAGCCCTACGGATAGCTAAAGCTGAGTCCAAATCATCAGTCCTTGTCCTCCTTGATCTATCTGCTGCCTTTGACACGGTAAATCATCAAATCCTTCTGTCCACCCTCTCATCACTGGGCATCACAGGGACTCCGCTCCATTGGTTTGAATCGTATCTCACAGGTAGGTCATTCAAGGTTGCCTGGAGAGGAGAGGAATCCCAAGCGCATCAACTGACCACGGGGGTTCCTCAGGGCTCAGTGCTTGGACCTCTCCTTTTCTCCATTTACACTACTTCATTAGGTCCCATCATACAGGCACATGGCTTCTCATATCACTGCTATGCGGATGACACTCAGCTCTACCTTTCATTCCAACCAGACGACCCCACAGTAGCTGCACGAATCTCCAGCTGTCTGGCTGACATCTCTGCATGGATGAGTAAAAACCACCTACAGCTCAACCTGGCAAAGACTGAGTTCCTCATCTTTCCCGCCAGTCCCACTATGCAACATGACTTCACCATCCAGCTAGGTGCATCCCTGATCTCCCCTTCAAAATCAGTCAGAAATCTTGGAGTTACATTTGATGACCAGTTGTCCTTCAGAGATCACATTGCTAAGACAGCCCGCTCTTGCAGGTTTGCGCTCTACAACATCAGGAAGATCAGACCGTTCCTAACAGAACACGCAACACAGCTTCTTGTCCAGGCCCTGGTTATTTCTAGACTTGACTACTGCAATGCGCTTCTGGCTGGACTCCCCTCTTGTGCGATCCAAACACTTCGAATGATCCAGAATGCAGCGGCACGTCTGGTCTTCAACGAGCCCAAAAGGACCCACGTCACACCACTCTTCATCTCTCTGCACTGGCTACCACTCGCTGCTCGCATCAAGTTTAAGTCGCTGACGCTTGCCTACAGAGCCACCACGCACTCAGCTCCTGCATACTTTGACTCGATTCTACGTCGACACACCCCCACCAGAAGCCTTCGTTCAGCTAAGGAACGAAGGCTTGTGGTACCATCACAGAGAGGCAAAAAATCCCTCTCCAGAACATATTCATTCAACGTTCCCAGCTGGTGGAACGATCTGCCCACCGCCATCCGAAATGCGGATTCATTGACAACATTCAAAAGTCAACTAAAAACTCATCTCTTCCGTGAGCACTTAACCTCCTAAAAAAAAAAAAAAAAAAAAAAAAAAAAAAAAAAAAAAACTTTCCTTTCCTCTTTTCCTCCTCTTTCCCGCCCTACTCTAACCTGTGCTACACTGAGAAATGTACACGGACCAAGTATTTCAGGCACTTGTTGCGCTCACTCGACTCTTCACGACCAATCGCTTATTGTACCCCCAAGTTGTAAGTCGCTTTGGATAAAAGCGTCTGCTAAATGCATAAATGTAAATGTAAATGTAAATGTATGTTTCAGCGAGATACTACTTGAGATGGAATTGGTTTGGATCGCATCGAATGTTATCTGGTGTTGACTATGTGCAACACTACTATAAAGGCATACATTTTTGCATGTAAATTTATAGCAGTAATATATACCATAAACATTAATTTGTCGTTTCCATAGTAGTTTAAGTATAATGGAGTATAGGGTCCGTGTGAATCGATTGTTAGTAATGTTAATGTAATAAAATAAAAGAAATAATATGAATACCTGTGAAAGTAGTGTAAATAAGTCCTCAATCTTAACCGCTAGGGGAGCTGTGGTTTGTCAGAGGTCATCTTTTTGGCTGTGTTTTGCACGTGTGGCGTGGGCGGTGTTATACAGACGCATTATTTCAGTTTTTATATGTGTAGACCATAACATAATATGCATAAATGTGAGGTATTATGTAAATGCGGGTCAGGTTTTATATATGTGTATGTCACAGTACATGTAAGGAACATGTGGTGTGTGTAGTTTATATGTAATGTGTCATGTTTACTTATTTTAACCATTAGGGCTGGTGTTACGTTTTCGGAGAGAGAGCAGTGTCGTCCCTTGAGGACGCCATTTTGTAAGCGACGTCTTGGGTAAGAGGCGGCTGTTTTGTGTTGGCTAAATAGGCAGAATAATTTGTGTTACAGGTTATTTATAAAATATTTTCTGTAAGGTGAAACATTTTCTTGTTAGTTGATATTTCTGCGATTGTGTAAGGTTGTATTAGCCTGGTTTTACCAGACTCTCGTACATTTCATTTGTACATAGAGTCTGGCCACTCTCCATTGACAAGCGTTTACTTCCTTGAAGGCGGGTTCTCTGTTGAAGTTTAAAACTATTGGATCTGCCAAGAGTCACTCTGGATCTGCCTAACCAATCACTAACGTTTGGTCGTGACGTATGTCACGCGCCGTTCGCCTTTGATTCTCACATTAACTGAGCACACCACCTCTGTGTCAGTGATAAAACCTTGTGCATTCGGTTTGTTATTTATTCACGGTGGAGAGGAGAGTTTTGTGTTCGGAACGCGCTGCTCTCGTGGTGCATATCTCGTGCAATCATAACATGATTGTATATGCTGTCAATAAAATGTCATATGCTTGGTATGATAAGAATAAATGCTGCCGTGCCGTGAATTACAGCCCAATTCAAATGTTTACGTGCTTTTCTTCTTTTATTTTTTGAGCGGTGATGAAATATTTTGCTCTTGTAAACACTTGCCAGTATTTAAAGAAATACAAGTCTAGAAATGCAAATTACAGCTCACGCAACCGCACAGTGCTCTGAAAGGGTCTATAAAGGATATAAACAGTGTGTTTTGAAGTAATATATTCTTGAAAACTCAGAGATGTGGATTCGGACAGCAATTACATTACCACACGACCTTGGTGTTTGTCAAAAGCAGTCGATAATTCAGCCTGGGGTTTTTCTCGCGGGTGGTGAGAGACGGACGGCTTCAGCCAACTCCTTCACCACTAACGGAGCGAACTTAATACATTTCCCGGACCACAACATCAGCAGTACAGCAGTGATTGTTCTTGCTCCGTGTAACGGGAGTTCGTTTGTTCAGAGAAGAAGGAGGCGGGAACCGGCGAACGTTTAACAACTTTTAATCAAATAATAAACACAAAATGAAAGTAAAAGCGGCAGCCCCTCACGGACGACTGCCGCGCACAAACATAACAAAACACAACTTAAAATCCAGGCCTGGTCCTCTCTCGTCCTTCACCGGTGTCGCTCGTCCTTATATGCCTCCGTGCTCCCTCATGAGAGGACTCGAGACCGGTGTGTCTCAATCACGTACACCGGTGTCACTCGCTCGTCCACCTCGCCACACTCCGGTTTTAACTTCTGGACATTCGTCAGCGCTGCCACACTCGCATCTTTCACCGCCGCCATTACTGAACTACAACTCAAACTAGCGCACGACATCAACGTCATCGCTCTCAGCCACTCCCTCTGTTCGCTGATTGGACCGGTAAAAAATTGTTCGGGGGAAAACCTAAGCATACACCGCAGTCCCAGACATAGTACTGAAGGAAAATGAAAATTGAGCGGAAGTACGTAGGAGGGCGGAGCCAGGCTAAGGTTGTATAGGTTTGGTGTGGTTAATGTCAGGTAATGTTTTTGTAGTAAATTAATGCAGCATTTATAAATGGGGTTTGTTAAAGTGTTGAAAATAGTAGTATATGATCTGTATTTAATATTTAAAGTGTTGTTAAAGGAAATTTTTGAAATTGCTTATTAAAATGTATTATTTGGCGTAAATTGTCATGTGTAGTAACGGTCGTGGATATTAAGGGTTTTGTTAAAGGGTTAGGTCACCCAAAAATGAAAATTGTGCATTAATTCCTCACCCTCATGTTATTCGACTTTGTAAGACTTACGTTCATGTTCGGAAAACACAAATGAAGATATTTTTGTTGAAAGCTGATGGCTGAGAAAGGTTTCAGATAGGCCTCCATTGGCATTCATTACATTCACACTCCCAAGACCCATAAAAGGCACTTAAAACGTCGTTACAAAGTCCATCTCACCACAGTGGCTGTACAATAATTTTACGAAGCGACGACTATAGTTTTTGTGCGCAAAAAAAAAATCAAAATAGCGACTTTATTCAACCTCTTCTTGTCTTCCGTGTGTGTGTCCACGACGCATGCGTGAGAATATGACGTAGTGCCGGCGTTCGGGAATCCATGGAATGCACACTTAAGCCCCATTTTGAGCAGTACGCCGAGACCTAAAGCATGATCAATGTAGAATTCAACACGTGCGTCTTCCTCTGCTTGTAAACAAATCTCCTAATGGCTTCTGGGTCATGTGTATGAACACCAGATCTGTGAAATATCCTCGGGCATGCGTTGTGGCGGCACACACGGAAGACAAGAACAAGTTGGATAAAGGCGTTATTTTTATTTTTTTTTTCGCACAAAAACTATTGTTGTTGCTTCATAAAATTATTGTAGAGCCACTGTAGTGAGATGGACTTTGTAACGACGCTTTAAGTGCGTTTTATGTGTCTTGGGAATGTAAATGTACTGAATGCCAATGGAGGCCTATCTGAAGCCTTTCTCAGCCATCAGCTTTCAACAAAAATATCTTCATTTGTGTTCTGAATATGAACGGAGGTCTTACGGGTGTCGAACGACATGAGGGTGAGTAATTAATGACAGAAGTTTCATTTTTGGGTGAACTAACCCTTTAAAGGGTAACTAAACCCCTGCTCAGAGCTTAACTCCACCCACTGGCAAATTTTGAAAAATGCTGGAAAAGTGGGCAGAGCCCAGCGGACACAGAGGGGATGAACCGAGGGCGGGGCTGAGCGGAGGGCGTGCACCTGAGACCCGCAGTGACGGGTTGATTGACAGCTGTCAGACTCATGATTCGCAAAGATGGAGAATGACTGGAGTGACGCCAGCTTTGCAACAGAGCGGTCATTTCTCCTATGTTCACCTGAAGTGGAGGAGGGTGAATTGTCTGTAGACACAGACCCGGAGCCTTATCAATGCGAGTTGTTGCTCAAACTGTGTTAACTCCCGATGCAGACGATGCTAGTGAAGCAGCCGCGCAAGAGAACTGACCTAATCTATCTGCGTCCGCGGCAACCACTTGCGTGTCAGGGTTTGAAAGCGCGTCTTATGTATGAAACGTATCTGTACACATGATGGCCGGCAATAATATCGCAAGAAAAGCCTGACGTGTACTGACAACTGCATTATTTAACCGTATTTTCTTCAATGCAATGTTAAAGCAAGTGTCAAGTCAGTTTCATTCATAATGTTTCTACTTCATGTAATATGACAGTTCATACTGGAGTGAAGCCGTTCTCATCATGTGATTGGGGGAAACATTTCTGAGGGTGTGGCAAGACTCCAGACTAACTTTTTACTGTAGGAGCACAGTTGCCCCCAACTGAAAATTTTAGGGGCACAACCAGAAATTTTAGGGGCGCACACCGTAAATCAACTTGCTAACCAAATCTACTAATTTCCACTGTATTACTAATAGGGATGGGTATTGTTAAGGTTTTAATGGTATTATTACTCTTACCGATACTGCTTATTGATCCGGTACTTTAACAGTATTCTTACCGGTTCTTTTTATTATACTTTATATTTTTTTTTTTTATAAAAAAAAAAAAAAACATAATTAAGAACATAATTAACATGGCTTTATAATCTGAAAAGTAAAATAGCAAAAGAAACAGCAATGTTTGAACAAAAATATAAAACATCTATTTGTAAATGGACCAGTGTGCACGCATTCAGACGGTCTGCTAACATTAATATTACAGTAAAGAACAAACCTACAAAGAAATCTAATAAAGTAATGAAATGTAAAATAACACTGCATAGTTTTCACTGTATAAATTGATAGATTAATGCTTATAAAAGCTAAAGTTATTAATTCAAGAGATGTGAATATTTTCTATTTGCCTTTTGTTCGATTCGAATGAATGGCTCAATCGTCAGCAAGTTTATTAGACGCTGCTCCTTTAAGACAAATCGAATGTAGAACTAATAATATCATATTCTCCTATTTCTCCAAACTATTTACGCCCATTTAAGATATAAACTGTTAAAATAACTACTCTCCAATCCAGTCATTTTGACACCGGCTATTTGTTGTTTATTTGATGGTTTAGACACGCACACAAAGCCTACAATATAATGTGCAAATCGGTCCATTTTGCAGCACACACACATAAGCAGCCTTGAAGTTGGAAACAGCGTCTCTTGCGCGGATTATTGTGCATTTAATAGCTCTTTATTATCAAACACATCCCGCAGTTTAGCAACAGTAGAGACTGCAGAACAACAATCACTGAATCTGACGTTTAGTTTAGGTTTAAGGAGAAATGACAGCGCAAGGCTGTGACGGGAAGAATGTCGCGCTCGACGGAACATGGCTATAGGAATAGTTTTACCTCATATCATCTTTTTATAATTCTTGGAAGCCAAAATCGAAAATAAAATAAAATTAGATTAATATCACAGCACATCCCTAAAGTTTAAGAAGACTAAACTTTTGTAAAGTTCTCTTGGCCATCGTCACTCATTAAGCTGACTGTGGTGTTGTGTTCGCTGGAGCTCCACGTGAGAAAGCTCGCCCGCTTTCTCTCTCTTCTGGATTGCGAATGGCAAAAATGCATCACGGACAAATGGTTTAATATTATTTCATATAGAAACGGCTGGCAAAGATAGAATTTCCCAGACATAACGTCTATCAATTATAATTAGTAAGTGTATTTTCTTAATTTCTCCATCTCCAGTACCGACAGCAGGCAAATTTACTGGTCGCACATGTGCGACTGGATGTAAAATTCAGTCGCACACACTCAAATTTTAGTCGCAAAATGCGACCATTTAGTCGCACTCTGGAGCCCTGGGGTGTGGTGAGCTCGTGCTAGGGGCGCGGATAGTGAGCCGTTGGAGATAGGCTTGTTTGAGATGCGCCGCGCCTCGCCTCGCCTGAAATTCAGCCGAGACTAGGCGGCTGCAGTGAGGGGAGGAGTGAAAAAAGTGTAGGCAAGCCGGACAATTCTCTCTTCTCGTAGTGGATCAGACACCTGCGAGATCAAAGGCGGATATTGCCGGATTCACACTCGTCCACTTTGTTGCTGATAAACTGGATGTAATTTAAGTTATGTTACTTTTATATGAAAATAAATATTATGAACAAGACACCCAAAGTTTTTGTTATTTATTTCCATTTGAAAGACGTGTTTATCAATCATTTTTACTTTAATTAGGCCTACATACATGTTTTTTTATATATATATTTTTTTATAAATATGACAACTATCACATAACCCACAGAGAGATCGCCTTTGTTAGAGAGTTTGGGAATATTCACATATAAAAACATGATATCAGAGTTATAAAATCAAACATTTTAAAAAAGAACCATGCATCACGGTTGTTTAAACCAATAAGCATTAAGCTGTGTCGTCAGCAAGTCGTTTCTCATCATGCTTTGCTCAGCGCAGTCGGTGGAGAGCAGCTGCGCTCGACTGCAGAATCCGACACATCCGCCTTTCGCTCGCGAGAGTTTTTTGACATACGTCGGCATGAATCAGAGCAAGGCGGACCGTGCTCGGACACATTTCTAACCGGCATGCATCTCGCGCTGATCACCGGTGTTCGGTTCTGCGCAGATTTTGCTCATCTCAAACAAGCCTAGTGCCATGATCATCCTACGTCACGATGTACCACAACGTCCAGTAGGAAAATTCAACTGCAGTAGCCACCGTTCAACCCTAAGAGGGCAGCACTTTGGCGGTTTTACACCATATTTTATAATATTAAAACACTTTATACTCAAATGTCAAAACATTTACTCGAATCAATGAACAGCATTAATAAAGCCCCAGTATTACAGATCATTAACTAAAAAAAGTTGGTTTAGGGTTGTAGGTAACCTTTATAGGGTCACTCCAGTGGTTTATCATTAGGCTTTGTATCAGTAGAAACCTGGTAGTATATTCAAATGATGGCACTTTCCCCCCTCATATCTCCCTGAGACGAGAGAATTATGCATTTTATTCTGGAAAAATTCCTCCGATGATGCAAATATCGTTATTTTGCGTCATCGGAGGATTTTTTGGCCAGAGGCAAAGACTACAGTCACTAGATGGCGCTGTTCTGCATGTTATCAACCTGTTCATAGGGGAGAGATCTCACGCACTGAATGTAACGTTAAGACAGACGGCTGAACGGACATTCATAACGGGGCGATGCAGAGCAAAGTGAGTGTTTCAACTTTTCAATGAATTCCTGTGATAGTTTAGCTTCCATATGCGATCAGAAAACGTGCAAGACTGGCGCTTAACATTACCTCAGCTCTTCGTGATGAAGGAAATCTGACACTGCTGAGGAAATCTGACAGTGCTGTCCTGTGACTTTCGTTCGGCTCACTCACACTTTATTGAAAAGATGTTCAGTTTTTAACTGTAGTGTTTATTCTCTAACTGAATGAAATGATTGTATTACTATGAAGATCAAAACGACGGTGTATGGAGTGGCCTCGTAGGGCAGCGAAGCAAGTGCATTTTGGGAGTTGTTGTATTTAATCCACATGACACAAAAATACATTTTTTGTCTTTTGTCAGTCTAGAAGGCACCAAATTCAAAAATAATTTCACATTTCTGCTGCATAAATGACCCAGTTTAATAAAGCTTAATGCTAAATCACTGAAGTTACCCTGTAAATGATTGAGGAATGTAGCGTGTGATAGCTGCAAAAATGTGTTTTTATATGTGTAGACTTTATAAAAAGTCTTGATTGTCATATGCATTCCCAGATAGCACACGCACGTCGTGCAGACATCTGTGTGACGTCGTCATTTTCGTCTGGAAGACGTATATTTTAGGGCGTTTGCTCATCTGCAATATGTCGCCGAGACGTCCCTGCCAGCTGTTAGAACGATGTCTAGGCGATGTCTATACAACGTTAATAATTTAGAACGTCGGCAATCCGCTCTTTTAAAGACGTTTATCAGATGTTTATACGTCTGTAAGACATCTGATTTATGTAGCCCAGACATTCCTCCCATTAATAAAATTAACTCGCATAAAATCCAGCCATATACACTTTACATGATTAAATAACCACGCTGTTCTGAACCTACAATAAAACACGCATTGCATGATTTAAAAAAATATTTATTAGGCAAAAAACATTGTTTCTAATTCATTATATCTATTAACTTTTAATTAATTATAAAAATACATATTAATATAACCATAACATATTCAAACAAAACAATACACTTAACATACATTTAACTTAAATAATAGATCATTACACCCTCCCTGGAGCCAAGCGTAAGAAATCTTTTATATTCTTCTCCGCCTCTGCTTCCGTTGGAGATGGCAGGACGGGATTCCTCATGGCTGAAGCTGCATGTAAAAAACAAACACACAAAAACACTTTATTTTTTAAAACGAATAAATCTGTCAGATAGCCTATCAGCGAGTTCTCTTCCTGCGCGAGCTATGTGCGCGAGTGTGATGCTGCGGAGAAGACACGTGTCCTGACGAGTTGTGAGGGAAAATGCGCTTAAGGTATGTATAAAACAAATATATTCTAATATTACTAATTGTATGGTGTCTGTGATCGGTTATAACATTGAAATGAGGTTATGTTGATTGAGTTGATCATGATAATCACCTGTTAGCTACTAACGAGCGAGTTGTGCACGTTTCTGTGGTTGGGCAACTGATCGGTTAACCCAAGGTTCATTTATTTGCTAACTATTTTTGTAAATGGCACGTTGCTGTTGGTATTACCACATGTTTGATTATGTTTGACTCATGAACATGTTTGCCAAATACTTAGTTAACTTAACGGTGTAACGTCCCGCCATTGGATCTAATGCATGTACAACATGTGAACTTACCGGTTAATAGTGAGCCGATATTCGTTCTCCTTATCCCCCGCTTGTCTCCTCTCCCGCACCAGTTCAGCTGGCGGGCGACGTTGGTGCTGAAGACCTTGGAGCAGATTCTCCAGACGGTCTTCTTCATTGTTGGCCCGCCGCTGATGGATAATCTGTTCACCTTCAACAGGTACATTAAAATACGTTTTAGCAAAGAAATGTGCTGTACTAAACGGTCAAAAGTTTGGAATAATTCACCTTTTGTAATGTTTTTGAAAGTCTGTTCATGTTCACCGACTGCATTGATTTGATACAAAATTTAGTCAACAGTAAACATTTTATATTATGGTATATTTATATGAACTGTTTTCTATTTTGAAAAGCAATTTCTGTTCTGCAAAGCTGAATTTTCAGCAGCACATGATCCTTCAGAAATCATTTTAACATGATTTGCTGCGCAAGAAACATTTCTGATTAATGTTGAAAGTTGTGCTGTTTCATAGTTTTGTGGAAACCGTGATAAACTTCCTTTCAAAAGCAAGAGTAACAATTTTAATGATGCTTTGCCTTTGGCAAGCACCATTAATAAGCAAAGATCAAAAATGACACACATTTATAACATTTATTTACATTTCAAATAAATGCTGTTCATTTCAACTTTGTTCATCAAAGAATCCTAAAAAAGGATCACTGTTTCCTCAAACATTAAGCGGCAAAAAGTATTTTAACATAGATAATAAGAACTCATCATCAATAATTGAGCACCAAAAGTAATTGCATAAAAACGGCTTTTTAGAATGTCATGTGACACTGAAGACTGGAGTAATGATGCTGAAAATCAAAAAGTTGTGATTTTTCTAGGCTGATATGGCTAATAACTATACTCTCATTCAGTTGTAATAGTCAAGGAACTTTGCTGCTGTACCATGGGTGCAGCAGGAGCAATGATAATATGCAGCGTCTCTCACAAATGTCTCTGTGGTTGCAAGGGTCGCTCCCTGTACAAGCAGGGGCTCACAGGCGCTGCGCAATATCATGAAATGGATTTGAAATTTTTGGCAAGTAGCATGTAAACATACACACTACATTTCATTAGTATCTGTAGGTTGACAATTCACTTTCTTACCATTCTCTGCTGAAACCCTCTGTCTGACAGTCTTTGTTCCAGCCGGTCTAGATCCTCAGTGGATGCTAGAGGAAATATGCCATCCTCCTCATCATTTTGCACTTCCACTGGGGGTAAAAAGCGCCGGTTCCCCACTAGAGACTGGACCAGTGAAGTAAGGTGGTTTATCTTCATGTCCATTTTCTCTAGTGTTTCTGGAATGACCCTTTCTACAGCTGCAGTACAGAAGAACATTTAATTTGGCATGTATTTTTGATTAATAAAATAATGCATTTTATAGTTTTTTTTTTAAGTTGATAAATAACTTACATGTACATTGATTTGGTTCCAGATGCAAGACTGGATTTTCCTGTCTCACGTCAGAAGTACCTGTAAGTAAAAATTTATTTTTCAATGTTTTGTGACAATGTTTTGATTGTCACGTGTGCCTCTGACTTGGTGGATGTTACCAAGAACATGTCTGGGTTACATTTCACTCTAAATAATGTGACATTTTCATGAAATGATAATCATATAATTTATTTATTTTTTGAGTTTCACTTTAACCTTTACCTTAGTTCACCCAAAAATGAAAATCATGTCCTCAATTACTCACCCTCACGACGTCCAAACCCATAAGACCTTCATTAATCTTCAGAACACAAATTAAGATATTTTAGTTCAAATCCGATGGCTCCGTGAGGCCTTCATAGGGAGTAATGTCACTTCCTCTGTCAAGATCCATTAATGTACTAAAAACACATCTAAATCAGTTCATGTGAGTACAGTGGTTCAATATTAATATTATAAAGGGACGAGAATATTTTTGGTGTGCCAAAAAAACAAAATAACGACTTATTAAGTAATGACCGATTTAAAAAAAAAACTGCTTCCGGAAGCATCGGATCATTATGAATTAGTGTATCGAATCATGAATCGGATCGCGGGTCAAACCCGCCAAACGGCTGAAATCACGTGACTTTGGTGCTCCGAACTGCAGATTCGACTCACAGACTCACTCACTGTGCTCCGAATCTTCCTGAAGCAGTGTTTTAAATCGGTCATCACTAAATAAGTAGTTATTGTGTTTTTTTTTGCCGCACCAAAAATATTCTCGTCACTTTATAATATTAATATTGAACCACTGTACTCACATGAACTGATTTAGATGTGTTTTTAGTACATTAATGGATATTGACAGAGGAAGTGACATTACTCCCTATGAAGGCCTCACGGAGCCATCGGATTTGAGCTAAAATATCTTAATTTGTGTTCTGAAGATTAATGAAGGTCTTATGGCTGTGGAACTGCATGAGGGTAAGTAATAAATGACAGAATTTTCATTTTTGGCTGAACTAACCCTTTAAGAGACGCACTGGAGCTGAAAATGGGGAAGTTGGAAAGTAAAAACCATCAGCCTCAGCTTACTTAAGTTTTCATGCAGCATAAAACAATATGGCCCGGTTTCACAGACAGGGCTTAGCTTAAGCCAGGATTAGACCTTAGTTCAATTAGGACATTTAAGTAGCTTTTATAAACGTTCACAAGAAAAAAACATTAATGGTGTGCATCTTAAGACAAAACAGTGGCACTGATATATTTTAAGATCTGTCAGTACAAGTTGCTTTCAGTTAAAACAGCTTAAACATGCATTTTAGTCTGGGACTAGCTTAAGCCTTGTCTGTGAAACCGGGAGTATATGTACAAAAATACTTTGTAGACAACATACTCTGTTCTCTTCCTTGGTGGTCTCCTGAGGGTCTCAGGACAGAAAAGGTGTGCTCTATGGATGGAACAGATGTAATTATAAGTATTAGATTATGTAGAATGTTGTGAATGTGTTTGATTCCCTCATGCCTAATTAATGCTTTTGTACCTTGTGTGTTAGGTGGATCAAAACCATAGCCGGCTCCGTGATGGTCTGCCTGAGAGATGCCCACAGTCGCTGAGAAAGGTGAAGCAGGTAAGATTTGTTTATCAACACAAGTTAACACACAGAAAATTTCAACAGAAAAGCGTTACACAGATTTTGGTTCAGCTTTGGTCTGGTCTAGGGTACGGTACGTACCGTGATACTCTCATGGCGTACCGAACGTACCCCTGTCCATTTTATTCTTGAAATTCAAACAAAAACTTTCATTTTTATGTTCCTTGATGTGGCATGACAGATCTCTGTGCAGGCGCCACATTTCAAGAGGCAGCGCAAAGTGTGAGTGAACGTGATCATCTTTTCCTCTTTAAAGGGTTACTTCACCCAAAACATTTACACCTGTAAATCCTTTGTTCATCTTAGGAAAACAAATTAAGATATTTTTGGTAAAATCTGAGGGTTTATGTAGAAGGGATATCAAGCAAAAATAATATTCAAAGATTGCTGGGCAGTATTAGAATATAATTAAAAAAATTGCAGCCCTAGGATAATGGTTAAACTGATAATCACGATTATTAAAGGAACACTCCACTTTTTTTGAAAATAGGCTCATTTTCCAAGTCCCTTAGAGTTAAACAGTTGAGTTTTACCTTTTGTGAATCCATTCAGCCGATCTTTGTATCTGGCGGTAGCACTTTTAGCATAGCTTAGCGTACATCATTGAATCGGATTAGACCATAAGCATTGCACTCAAAAATGATGACCAAAGACTTTCAATATTTTTCCCATTTAAAACTTGACTCTTCTATAGTGACATTGTGTAGTAAGACCAACGGAAAATTAAAAGTTGTGATTTTTTTTTTTTTTTTTTTTTTTTTTTTTTTAAAAGACCGATATGAGTAGGAACTATTCTCTCATTCCTGCGTAATGATCAGGGAACTTTGCGGCCGTCGTGTCACCATTGAAAACATGAGGATTTTTTAAAGATGAAACTCGCACAACCTGTTCGATATTTGAAAATCGTGAGACATCCCAATTCTGTAGTCATTATGACTACAGTGGTTCAACCTTGATGTTATGAAGGGACAAGAATACTTTTTGTGCACAAGACCAAAACGAAAAGTGACTTTGTTTAACAATTTGAACTGTTGTCATATGGAGTTGATGTAGTACTGTCTTCCATGTTTATGTCCGAACACCAGCTTAGTATTGGCCAAATCCTGTGTCAGCATCCATCGTTGTGCTCACGTGTACAGCTCCAGCCAATAATACTGTTTTTATTTTTGTTTTACACACAAAGTATTCTCTTCACTTCATAAAATGAAGGTTGAACCACTGTAGTCAGGTTGACTATTTTAACTGTCTTGACTACAGACATCAAAATGTGCAATGATGTTGCTGCTTATGTGTGGTTCAGAAACCATTGGATTTCATCAACAATATCTTAATTTGTGTTCTGAAGATGAACGAAGGTCTTATAGGTTTCGGCTGACATGAGAGTGAGTATTTGATGACAGAAACTTTATTTAATTTAGTAATCTGCTAAAATGTGCAGGTTACTGTACTTCCTCTGCAAGTGCAGAACAGAATACATGTGAATGCTTCCACATTTTCACTTCTGCGCTTTTTCATGTGCAACATGCTCTGTTTTTGACTAAACCGCCAGTGTGAAAACCTGTTGACACTGCAGTCTAACCAGAACCATCATGTTCAAATTACGGCAATAAGTAATTTCTCTCCAAACTGAGTGTTAAAGTCACAACACTTCAAGTCTATGTGTCTGGTTAGGACACTGTCAGAGTTATCAGCTGCGGTTGTTTCTTCTTTTGTTTGATTTATTTTAAATATATATATTTTTTTTTTTATCTTACTCTGTGTTCTTCCTTGGTGGTCACAATCTCCTGAGGGTCTCAGGACAGAAAAGGTGTGCTCTGTGGATTTGAAAAGATAATGTAATAAACAGTTTTAGATTTTGTTGAAGTTGAAATGTTTTTGGTTTCTTCCTCGCTGTTCTATTGTAATTAATGCTTTTGTACCTTGTGTGTTAGGTGGATCAGCACTCCAGCCGGCTCCGTGATGGTCTGCCTGAGAGATGCCCACAGTCGCTGAGAAAGGTGGAGCAGGTAAGTTTTGTAACTGTGTTCTTCCTTGGTGGTCACCTGAGGGTCTCAGGACAGAAAAGGTGTGCTCTATGGATGGAAAAGATCATCTCATATTATGGTGTTTAAAATTCTGTAAAGTGCTCTAAATAGCATGTCTTGTTTCCTCCTCCTTATTGTAATTAATGATCTTGTACCTTGTGTGTTAGGTGGATCAACACTCCAGCCGGCTCCGTGATGGTCGGCCTGAGAGATGCCCACAGTCGCTGAGAAAGGTGGAGTTGGAAAGTTGCACTTGTTACATTTGTAAATTAACAGTACATTGCAATTGCAATTTGAACTGTATTCTATCATTAACTTGACTCTATTTGTGTGAGGGGTGTAAAATTTACTTAAGTGAATTTGTGTATTTATCTTACTCTGCGTTCTTCCAGGGTGGACCCCTGAGGGTCTCAAGACAGAAAAGGTGTGCTCTATGGTTTGAACGCAAAATATTATGTTATTTAGTTTTAGATTGTTTAAAAGCTGTGAATGTTTCTGATTTTCTCATCCCTGATTGTGCTCTTGTACCTTGTGTGTTAGGAGGATCAACACTCCAACCGTCTCTGTGATGGTCTGGCTGAGAAACATGCACTGGAGCTGCAAAAGGTGGATTGTGTAAGTTGTACATGCCATTGTGAGTTTACTGTTCCTTCATTAATAGGGCATTTCCCCATAACTTGCATACTTTAAAGATGATAAACATAATTGTAAAAGTAATGCATACATTTTATCTATGTATTATTGATGGCCTCCACTCCAATATTACTGCTAATTCCAGTATGGGAGGTGGACCATGACTTTCACAGCCAATCCAATAAAGGTTTAACTCAAAATTTGTATACAGAGTTAATACAAGAGGGTTCAAAATCTTAAAAGGACATATGCATACAAACAAAAAAAATCTGTTCATGATATAAAGCGATCATGACTCTTCAGAAGATTTGAAATAAACCACTCATATGGGTTACTTTTACAATCTCTTTATGAACTATGTAAATCTAGGAAACAAAATCACTGTGTTCTAGGGGTGCAACGGTTCACATTGCTCAATTGGTTTGGTTCGTATCATGGTTTTAGGGTCACGGTTTCGGTACGGTACGGTATGTGCTATATTCAGGGAAAATAGGACTACTGTCAAATAAGAAAAAAGAAAATAAGAACAAATAACCAAACTACAAGAAACATCACAAATACATACAATAGAGCAAATATTCAAATAAAATAGTGCTTTTCAGGTTCTTCAGGTATCTAACAGTAGGTTTCAGGTACAGAAAATGGATAAAGGAATCAAATATAAAATAACATTCACTGCATCTTCACAGTATAAATAAATAAATATTAATCATTATTTAGTTACAAAATGTGGCGACCAGGGCGGGCGAGAGCCGTGAGGGAACGGCGCGAGGCCGATGGCGCAAGAGTTAACAAGCTCCACCTGGGAGGCGCACCGGCCTTGAGTCCCTCGCGGAGGATCTCCGGAAGCAAAAAAAGGAGCAACGACAGTGGTGAATCCAGGCCTGGTCCTCTCTCGTTCACCACTGTCGTCGCTCCTCCTTTTATGCTTTTATGCGCCTCCCAGGTGGAGCTCGAAATCACCATCACCTTCTTTCAAATGGAGCAGCATTTAATAGACACAACCGTAGATTACTGACAAGCTACGCAATATTGTGTTCATATCGCAGATGAATCGCCTTTGATAATGAACATATTGCGTAGCTTGTCAGTGATCTACGGTTTACTTTTTTATCTATGCTTTACTGAAGAAATGCGCGTGACAATCGCATGTGATATATCGCCCAGCCCTACAACTAATATACGTTCACTTAAGACATGACCGACTATGTTTGCTAGGATACTCGCCAAGGCGGGCATGTTGACAATTGTTTGTATGAATTTGTCCGCTGAAGCGCAAGACTTCAAAGATAACTTGATATCTGTGTGCTGTCTGAAATAAGCGTGTGCGTGCTTCAGATGAGCGGGCACACAAATCTCAGTCCATGAGTATTCTTTCATGTCATTATCTGAACTCGTGTCTGTCATACACGTTGCTATTTTAAACCAACCATATTAGCCTATAGAAGCGTCGTCATTCTAGATGGACCGCGGTTATGCCGAACCGTAAGTGGAAAACGGTATGGTTCGTTTTTTTGTTGTTTTTGTTTTTTTAACCGAGAACCGTTGCACCCCTACTGTGTTTATTAAAGACATTTTAATTAAAAAAATAGAAAATAGTTTGTGGGTTTGAAATGACACAATTCACTCCATTTTCTTTACAAATAACCCATTATTTGGATCACATTTTGGGCTTTATTTGAGCATTCCCACCAGCCAGATACAACTAATAATTTACCTTGAAAGCTGGGGAGACTCTCACACCAGGTCTGCTGTTGGTCTTCCATATCACTTTGTTGCTGATTGACAAATGCTGTTGACAGTCGGGGGGTCATTAGTGATGTTCATTTTGACTGTTTCAACAGTTACTTAATTCAGCAGTTCTTAATTCTTTTCCTGCACAGGAAATCTGTTAAAGTTTAGTTCAATTGACCCTTCGCCAGGATTTTGATTGACAAGCGATCTAACCAATCAGAACGCCGAATCTGCCATTTTGTCTGACAAAGCAGATTAACCTCACTGGACTTGGTGTGTATTGATGTATTTACGACCATAGTCACAACACATTACAGTCTTTGCGAAGGGTCAATTGGGAACATTCATTCACGGAATAAATACAATTTAAATGTCTTATACACTTTAATGTCCTTTGAATGGAAAATATATGCTCCCTTGGAACTGGAATCATGGTGGATCCTGTGAAATCCATTGTTGAATTGCACAAATGTCTGAAGTGATAAGAGATGCACAAAATGTGTGACGAACAGGATTAAGAACCGCTGACATAGTTGTAGCTTTAAATAATCATTGTAGATATGGATAGAAAACTTAAAATGATTTAAGATAAGAGACACTTTAGACTTACAGTTGCTTAAAGACTTTCCAGCTCTGCTCTGCAAAACCTGAGGTTGCACAACAGGACCTGATAAAATGGAAATGTTGTTTTTGTATTCTGGCAGTTATGCACTTTTAATATTACTTATTTCATACTGGTCCATTCTGTGTAAAATCAACCAGACTTGAGAATTACCTAGATCAACAAAAAAATCAACCTCTGGTTGAGTTTAAATGGAATGTGTATTGTTATTCACAGCAATCATTTTATTACCATTACATGTTTTTAAATTTATTTTCACCTTTTTTCTTGGTGTGTTTTGGAAATGATGGAGGTTTTGGTGCTGGTGGAACACTATCTTTGTCTGCGTTTTTTTTTTTTTTTTTTAAGAGGTTGTTCTGGTGCCTCATCATCCGATGAGTAGATGTAATTGGAGCACAGTTTCTTTCTAGGAACACAAAGAAAGTACAACTGCACACATTAACAACCCCTTGTGTGATGTAACAAATACTCATATAAATGGACTAAAAACATTTTATGCTTTATTTCTCCTTAAAGGGATAGTACACCCAAAATTAATAATTTTCTTAATTTACTGTATGACCTTTTGTTCATCTTTGTAACACAAATGAAAATATTTTTGATGACATCTTGCTCAGAAAAATGGTTCTCATCAAAAATAAAATTGTGGTTGAACCACTGTAGTCATATGGACCATTTTTAACAAATGTCTTTACTACCTTTCTGGTCCTTGAGGTGGTAGTTGTGTTGATATCTATCTGAGCGTAGACATCAATATAATTTGTATTCAGAAGATGAACGAAAGTCTTGCAGGTTTGAAACGACTTGAGGGTGAGTACTTGATCTCAAAAATTTAAATTTCTAACACTTTAAAACCTGTAACAATCATACTGAAGCTGTTATTCAATAATTTAAATATTCAGTTGAACTATGTTAAAGGTGGTTGAAACGAAAGTATGTCTTTTCATGTGTTAAAACACTTATTTTTCTTTTATGAGGACTTACTTTGGAATCCTTTTTCCAGCAATTTCAGGTTCTGAATTTATGTCGGATGTATAGCAGGCCGCCTTCCAGTTGTTGGCTACATTGTGAAAAGATGCTGAAAATCGAAATACAGGTAAGGTTTCAATTTTATTTAAAGCTTTATCTGAGACCACATTTTACAGTATAGATAAATGTACAAATATTCTGAAAAATGAAATGCAGGTATGCTGGGTAAGATCATGTTTAATTTACTCTTACCTGACTCATGCAGGATTCTTGCTTTATGCCGGGTCCACCCCTTCTCTGGCTGTGGTGTCTCCATGATTTTAACACTCTTTAACACTCTGTCAATGTCTTTATATGGTGGCCACCAGGAATATCCGTCAGCATACCAGGACTTGGCAACTGGTCCAGTCGTCCCTTCTCCCTCAAACTCCACTATTAGGTACATTTTTTTTTTTTTTTTTTTTTTTTTTTTTTTTTTTTTTTTTATGTAAAAGAACTGCCAGCCTGAAACCCATATTGTGTATTAAATCGGATAAATTCAACTATGTAATTCAAATGCATAAACTATGTGTCACATGGTGTCTTGGTGTTGGTTCATGTTCATTGTTCTTGGTTCTGTTTTCAGTTTATTATGTTCATGGTTATGTTTGAGTTTGTCATGTTCACAGTCTTGTCGTGCACTTCCTGGTCTTGTCATGTGACTCCCATGCCCTCATGTGATCTTGTGTCTTGTTCATTGTCTCATCACTGTTCACAGGTGTCACTTGTCTTGTCATTAGTGTGTGTGTATTTAAGCCCTCATGTTTGCCATGTGTCTTTGTCAAGTATTGAATGTTGTAACCCGCTGTTGGTGAGTTTCGTTATTGTCAAGTCAAGTCTTTGTTTTATGTTTGGATCTAGTCAAGTCAAGTCTTTGTTTTATGTTGAGATTTATGTTTTATTGTAAATAAACTGCACTTGGGTCCTTCAACTTGCCTCCAGTGGATCTTCGTTACACTATGAAACAAAGTGTGTTGAGTGCTAAAGAATTAATCTGTATGTAAAAGTGGAATTGCAACAAAATGGCATAGATATGGGACAAGAAAAATTGTTCTCTATTTCCTCAAAACTCGACTGTGGTTGAGAGGTCATCAACTAAATGAATGCCAAGTGTAGAGGATGGTAGGGGATAGTCAAAAAAAGATTCCTGATGGTTGAATGTAATGTAAGCTACATAAATTTCATCCCTGAATGAAATTATATTTTGCAGCTTTGCAACTTTACCGCTGATGTAAACGTGACTGTTTGCCCGGTCCAGTTTAAGAGTGTAAGGGCTTGTCCTCAACTCTTTATACTGTGTCGCCTCATGAAAGGATGCGGGTAGAGGACCAGAAGTATGCTGTTTTTTGAGCATGTGTGGCCTGGTTTTGTGAGGTTTTTTGCAGCTTCTTTGCATCTCTGAGAATCTTTTTATTATTTGACTCAGAGGGCAAGTTGGTTTCCTCAGAAGTCTTTTGAGTTTGTTAAGGTGATTCTCATATTTGAAAGCACTGAAATTGTCTAGCACGCCATGCTTTTTTGCATCATCTGCAAGATGTACAAGGGAGTGTGCATTATAGGACAGGAATTGTGGCCCATACAGTTGACCGAAGTGATTGACGAAGAGAACCAGTATGTCATTGGCATAATCACAGTAATCTTCCATCAGACTGTTGTTGCACAGGATGAAGATTCCCACAAAAAGCAGCAAGAAGTTTTTGTACACCTCTGTGGTAAGGAGATCTTTTAACATAACAGGTCCGGTATACAGTAAAAACTGCCTGAACTCTGTTGCCTTCCACCTGTCAATTTCCCTCAGTGCCCTTGGTTTCCTTGCAAACTCCATGGGCACGCTTCTCTGAGCATTCACTAGCCTTTCTGATAATGTGTTTATTTGAGATCCCGACAGCCTACAAGTGAGAGGACCCATCTTCAACCACAAGTGGAGAAGTCTTCTCATGATTCCGAGACACACGAGGTGCATGTAATCAAGGGGGATGCCAGAGACCATATCCAGGGAAGTTTGTTCAAGGGGTGACATGCCATGATGGTGATCAGAATCGGTCTTGTTTCTGAAGCTCTCATCGGTTCTTAGAGGCATGTCGCTTCTTGGAAATGTCATCCTGTTTTCCAGGTACACTCCATCCTGTGTGCATTTTTCACATCCATGATAGCCTGTGTGACCTTTAATATTTTTCAGGAATGCACGAGCAGGTGCTTCGCAAACCATTGAAGAAAGTTGTAAAGCTAACCTCACTCCTTCAAACTCAAATCCATTACCCAGTTCATTTACTTCTGTGATGAAGTCTTCAAGATACTCGGTCAGTGAGGTAGGTTTACATGTGCCACAAAATAAACCTATGGTCACTGGTTCTTCTTGTCTCATGTTTTGCAGTGTTCCTAGAATGGGCCAGAACTGTGTTGACGAACTCTTGTAGAGGGGCAGACCATCGATGTTGACCTGAAGCTCCAATGTGTGAATGTTGCTCAGAATCTTGACATTCTGATGTAGCACCTCCGTGATTGAATTTAGTACTCCAAAATGGTAATACTGGCCACCAGCTTTGTGCTGAATTTGAGGGTTCCCACGCACTGTTCCTAGCAATGTTCTTGAGTCTTTTGGCAGATTTAAACTATGTTGACGTAGTATGTTTAGCAGTGAATTTAATGCCACGTGTGAGATTTTGTTTTCAGTAGCCCAGGTTGCCAAATTTTCTTCAAGGGAAGTTGGATCGGTTTCAGACTCTGACTCGGGGTCTGATTCACTGTCTTCAAGATCACTTGCCATACTGACAGCTTCAGTCTCATCAATCTGAGAGAGACAATCCATAAATGTGTCTTCTTCATCGATTTGACTTTGACAGACATTACGTGAGTCACTGTTTATGCAACTCAACTCCGTCCCCGAAGTTGTTGCATTTATTGTCTGCAGTTGTTGATCCACCTTCTCCTTGGCTTTTCTCCTCAGTGTCCAATAGGATGGCTCATTGCAAGCCATAGTATTAAGACCTTAACACAAACAAACCCTTTTTTGTTGTTTTCTGACCTACCAAGATATTTGCATCAACACAATTGATGTACTATAATGCATCATCAGTTGAACTCAGAGGCTTTTGCATCTGAAGTCATCATTCTTTAAAGGGTTAGTTCACCCAAAAATGAAAATTGTAATTTATGACTCGCCCTCATGCCATTCCAAACCCATAAGACCTTCATTAATCTTCAGAACACAAATTAAGATATTTTAGTTCAAATCCGATGGCTCCGTGAGGCCTTCATAGGGAGTAATGTCACTTCCTCTGTCAAGATCCATTAATGTACTAAAAACACATCTAAATCAGTTCATGTGAGTACAGTGGTTCAATATTAATATTATAAAGGGACGAGAATATTTTTGGTGTGCCAAAAAAACTAAATAACGACTTATTAAGTGATGACCGATTTAAAAAAAAAACTGCTTCCGGAAGCATCGGATCATTATGAATTAGTGTATCGAATCATGAATCGGATCGCGGGTCAAACCCGCCAAACGGCTGAAATCACGTGACTTTGGCGCTCCGAACTGCAGATTCGACTCCGAATCTTCCTGAAGCAGTGTTTTAAATCGGTCATCACTAAATAAGTAGTTATAGTGTTTTTTTTTGCCGCACCAAAAATATTCTCGTCACTTTATAATATTAATATTGAACCACTGTACTCACATGAACTGATTTAGATGTGTTTTTAGTACATTAATGGATATTGACAGAGGAAGTGACATTACTCCCTATGAAGGCCTCACGGAGCCATCGGATTTGAGCTAAAATATCTTAATTTGTGTTCTGAAGATTAATGAAGGTCTTATGGCTGTGGAACTGCATGAGGGTAAGTAATAAATGACAGAATTTCCTTTTTTGGGGGGGGTGGGGGGGGGGTGAACTAACCCTTTAAGTGTCATCTAAAATGTTCTTATAAAGTAATCAGGCTCCTGATAAAGATACACATTTTATGAGAATTTCAGATGGTACTTGGAGGCTTTTGCATTTGAAGTCTACACAGACACATACATAACACTCACAAAATTTTGAAGTTTGGGACTAGTAAGGAGGATATGAAGTTTATGTTTAAAAAAGGCTATGTTTATCTGATCAAATACAGTAAAAAACAATTGTAATAAAATTATTTTTAAATATTTAAGAATGGTCTGGATTCCAGTGGTGATAATCCTTTGATAAGAAATGTTAGAAACATCAGAATGATTTCTGAAGGATCATGTGACACTGAAGACCGTAATGACGCTTAAAATTCAGCTTTTTAATCACATGAATAAAAGTTACATTTTAAAATATGTTCAAAAAGAAAAGTTATTTTAATTTGTAATAAAATTTAGTCGTTTTACTGCATTTAAATAAATGGAATCTTGGTCATATTTATACTCAACAATATAAACTAAATATCTTGCTGTATCAAGTTTTTTTTTTTTGCTGTCTACATGAATTTCTGTACTTCATATTCAATGTTATTCAAATAAGAGTATTGAATAGCAAATCTCTCGCGGGTTTCAGGGCATGCGATTGGCTGTTCGCTGATGATGTCACAACTTCATGGGCGCGTGCTCCAAGAACTCCAGTTCAAATCCCAAGTCGAAGGACGGAGGGAATATGATCGGCGTCATGGTACCAGAAAAGTATGCTTGTCCTGGGTTGGTTTTGTGAACTTGACTAAATCCCGTGATCTTGAGTTTGTTGCATCCCCGTACATCTGTGATTCACCAAAGCGCGTCTGAATTGGAAGCTGGAAACGGCCTGTGCTTCGTCTGTCCCAGGGTGTCATCGTCACTCACGAAGCCGAAGGTAACGTTCATCAAGTTTAACGCTATACTGTGACTCCGCTGATGCGTGTTAACAAATAGTAGGTCTTGCATCATGACCATCATATGTTTAGTGCTTGTGTAATACGTAATATGATTGTTTAATCCGTGCACGTCTGTTATCCGGGCCTCTCTTCTCCATACCCTCGTGCACAGTTCCCTACATTTGGGCCACAGTTGATTAGAAGGAGTGAATGAAAATGAGTGCGATTTCGGACAGCCGTTCAGTGTGCATCTCATTTATTGCGGTGAAAAATGAGTACACTCGATAACGCCCACTGT